>MU758554.1:52494-73268 GCA_026770625.1 Nicotiana glauca
ATATATATATATATATATATATATATACATACAATAGTTGCTGGAAGTTGGTGATTTAGATCTTCTGGTACATTACGTTCAAGGAGAATGGGCTACGAAAAACACCAAGATACTACCATACTTGTATCATATGCAAAATATTGATGAAGAGATTCACAAAGATAGAACTCAAACATGTTCCAAGAGTCCAGAACGAGTTCGTAGATACACTGGTCACCTTGTCAACAATGATACAACATCCAGACAAGAATTTCATTGATCCCATCCCGGTGAAAATCCATAACTAACTGGCTTACTTTGCTCATGTTGAAGAAGAGACGGATGGAAAACCCGACATAAAAGAATATTTGGAAAAAGGAAAATACCTAGAACATGCAAACCCTACTCAAAAACACACTCTACGGAGGCTTTCCAATCACTTCCAAAGCGGAGGGACCCTGTATAGAAGAACTCCTGATCTAGGACTGTTAATGTGTGTTCACGCAAAAGAGGCTTCCAGATTGCTCGAGGAGATACATGTCGTAGCTTGCGGACCACATATGAACGGTTTTGTTCTAGCCAAAAAGATACTCAGAGCAGGATATTTTTGGATGACCATGGAAACTGATTGCATCCGGTATGTCCAAAAATGCCACCAATGCCAGATACATGCAGATATGATAAAGGTACAACCAAATAAGCTTAATACAACAAGTGCACCTTGGCCTTTTGTTGCCTGGGGAATGGATGTCATTGGTCTGATCGATCCCACAGCTTCTAACGGGCACCGATTTATTTTAGTGGCTATCAACTATTTCACAAAATGGGTAGAGGCTGCATCTTACAAAGCTGTAACCAATAAAGTCGTTGCAGGTTTTGTCAAGGATATTATTGTTAGTAGATTCGGGCTTCCCGAGTCCATCATCACTGATAATGCCGCCAGTCTCAACACTGATCTAATAAAAGCCATGTGTGAAACCTTCAAAATCAAGCACAAAAACTCTACATCATACAAGCCTCAAACGAACGGAGTTGTGGAAGCTGCCAACAAGAACATCAAGAAGATACTGAGGAAGATGGTAGAAAATCATAAACAATGGCATGAGAAGTTACCCTTTTCCTTATTGGGGTATTGCACCATAGTCCGCATATCAACTAGGGCAACACCCTATTTACTGGTTTATAGTCCCAAAGTTGTCATTCCAGCCAAGGTAGAAATTCCTTCTTTAAGGATCATACAAGAAGCTGAACTTAGTGAAGCAAAGTGGATAAGGAGCCGCTATGAACAACTTTACCTAATAGACAAAAAAAGAATGAATACAGTATGTCACGGTTAACTTTATCATAATAGAATGTCCAGGTCTTTCAACAAAAGGGTCAGACCAAGACAATTCGCGCTAGTGCAGCTGGTGCTAAAGCGGATCTTCCTGCATCAGGATGAAGCCAAAGGGAAATTTTCACCCAACTAGTAAGGTCCTTACATATTTTACCATGTGCTAATAGGAGGAGCACTCATACTTGCAGAAATGGATGGAGAAGTTTGGCCAAAACCTATCAATTCAGACGCAATCAAGAGATACTATGTTTAGACTATTTACATTTCTTCATCTAATGTAACTGAACTACGCTTGACCTGAGTCCCATTTAAGAGGGGATATGTAGGCAGCCCTGTGTGTTCGGTCATATCTTAATAAAATATTCATTTCCCCAAAACCAGAATCTAGGGCAAAATTTTTAGGAGGACCCTCAAAATTCTGGAACAAGGCCAGCCGACGCCATCATATGCCAGTCACTCAGAAATCGGTTAAGTAACTGGGGCAGAATTTTGAGAAGGATTCTCAAAATTCTGCAGCAGATCCAACGAACCTCGTTACATGCAGAACGACCGAAAGATCACTTACTGAACTGGGGCAGAATTTTGAGGAGGACTCTCAAAATTCTAACGCAAAGAAAGCCGCAATGTCTCTAAAGTATCGCAATCATTAGTTCATTTACTTCACATTATCTGCCACTATGTTTTATAAAATAATTCTATTTCATCAAATAAGTGCATTTTTTTCGATAACTCTATTTCTATGGTAGCCAGGTGTTACCCAGGGCAACTCAAACAGGATTTCCAGAGCAAAGCAAAGCAATCAGACAAAGGCATGAACCAACCTCCCCGTAAAACTTACGATCTTTCTTCGAATGTAGGGACAAAGAATAACAACAAGTCCGTAGCTTTAAAACCATTACCTTTATAACAATCGTGCCTCCAAGCGCAAATATATCTCCAACTAAGAAATATTCTGCTCATATTTGCTATTTGTCTACTGCATGAGGCTAAGCATTGCCTCCTCTTCACATGAGACTAAGCACTGTCTCAAATCTTGCATGAGGCTACGCTCTGCCTTCATATTTGTATAAGGATAAGCACTGCCTTCTCTTTGTATGAGACTAAGCGTTGTCTCAAATATTGCATGAGGCTAAGCCTTACCTCCCTATTTGCACAAGGCTAAGCATTTCCTTCCCTTTGCATGATACTAAGCGATGTCTCAAATCTTGCACGAGGCTAAGCCCTGCTTCCATCTTCTCTTTGCATGAAACTAAGCTTTGTCTCAAATCTTGCATGAGGCTAAGCCTTGCCTCCATATTTGCATAAGGCTAAGTATTGTCTTCTCTTTGCATAAGACTAAGCCCTGTCTCAAATATTGCATGAGGCTAAGCACTGCCTCCATATTTGCATAAGGCTGAGCATTTACTTCTCTTTGCATGAGATTGAGCCCCGTCTCAAATCTTGCATGAGGTTATTGCCTGCCTCCCTATTTGCATGCGGCTAAGCACTGCCTTCTCTTTGCGTGAGACTAAGCCATGTATCATATCTTGCATCAGGCTAAGACCTGCCTCTCTATTTGCATAAGGCTAAGAATAGCCTTCTCTTTGCATGAGACTAAGCCCTGTCTCACATCTCACACGAGGCTAAGTCCTGCCTCCTTATTTGCATAAGGCTAAGCACTGCCTTTTCGCAAGACTAAGCTTTGTCTCCCTCTGTATGAGTGTTGCTCTATTCTAAACTTTACATTATCTTCTTATCTCGGGGCTATGCTCTACCCCCAAACTCTGCACAAGACTAAGCTTTGTCTTGTTATTACCTTTTGGTACCATGCCTCTACACTTCATGGCAGATGTATAGCCGACCTGTCCAAATGTGTCATAGTCCGAAGGCATCATCCTCATATCCTGAAGACACTATGTTATGGCTTGAGGATCTCTTAATACTGCACATCATTATTCAAAGGCGTCATGGTTTAGAGGCATCATCTTCATGGCCCGAGAACATCATTTCATGGCCTACGAATCCCTTATCTCATGATTCATGGCCCAGTATGTCATGGTCTAAGGATGTCATCTTCACTGTCCAGCGATAACCTTCATGGTACAAAGGAATTTATCGCAGTAATCTATGTACTTGCATGCATTGTGTTTAAGTTTTGCACGTAACCTAGGAGGTGACCGTTCTTCAAACAGGAGCAACCTTCGCTCCGATTTTATTCACACCATTCACACCTTGCCATCATTTCAAATATAACCGATTCCCATCAATTGCTCACCTTCATTCCATGGCTGTTCAGATACCTCCCCTGTGATACGCCCATTACAATTCAAATTTGCCTTCATATTTCTGCACAAACTCATCCAATACTACCCTTCATAAAAGAACCTTTTCCGAAACATACTACCATTCCTATAACAATTCCTTTGATTTCATTCACCGATGGGTCTGGAACTATCATGGCCTGATTCCGATTAAACCAGGATATGTAGGCAGCTCAAAGACCGGGGTGCGACCTATATTTTTCAAAAACACCCAATTCGGTCAAAATCAATCATCATTTCTTTACCAAACAACTCTTTTATCATTTCCGGGTAAAGAGGGCCAGTTGTTGATACTCAGTTTTTCCTTCATACATTTTTAAATGCCTATATACTTTCAAAATAGTGCATGAACATCAACCACTATTTTTCCATAATTTTCTATAATTTTGAAAAAAATATTTAAGTAATTTATTCCAGTATTTTATTATCTAAATAACTACTAATTACATCACAAATAATTTTATAATGATTTATTACTTGATTTTATCATTTATATTTAATTAATCTTTAATCATTTTATGCATAAATATATTTATATCTTTAGGCTATAATTGCAATAACTTTGCAATAATAGCCCTTATATGCATAATTACATTATTTAATCGGAAAATGATGTTTTATATTTTTATAATATCAATTAATGATCTCAAATCATTTCCATGCATATTAACATTTTTTATATCATTTATCAGCTATTTTTATAAATTATTTTATCAAATTAATTGGGTATTTAAAATTTAGCCTCTTTTAATTTGATCTATTTTCGGACCTGGCCCAAATTACCACCCTAGCCCAATTAAATTAACCCATAACCCGTCTAAACCTACCCCGGCCTAAAACTAATCTTGACCATTGATCTCAGAAGATCAACAGTCCAGGATCCACCTTCCATTTTTATTACACCAACCCCCAAAATCCTACCTCATTTCTAAAAATTCGCCGCCCCTGAATCCCTTCCTCCTTTCTTCTCTCTTAACCTTTCCCTAACCCTATCCCACTGTTTCACGACCCAAATCCGGAACCCGGTCGTGATGGCGCCTCTCGTGAAGACAAGGCCAGCCAACAGATTAACAATACTTCTTTTAACAATTTCTTAGCAAGAAAGAATCGAAAATAATAGATAACATTATCATAAATGCGGAAGAAAATGATATAACAGGGAACCATCCCAGCTCAGCCCGAAATCGGGGTGTCACAAGTCACGAGCATCTAAAGAAGCCTGAACACAACTACACGGCTAATAATATACAATAATAAATTCTGGAATTTTAAAGACAATGCCCGGTGCCGAGAACGCTGGCGGACACCTTGCTCAGCCGCAATAGTAGTACCTTCAATCAGCTAATAACCCGCTACCAGGTGAACAATACCTGCAACTGCACGCGAGGTGCAGGGAGTAAAGTGAGTACTCCAACTCAGTGAATAATAAAAGTAAATAATAACTGAACAGTAAGAAATCATGTATAACAGATCATCACGCTGTATAGAAGCAGTGAAAAGCCCTTAAATTGAGAAAATCAGTGAAAATTGTGAAACCTTTTAGAGTATCTTGGCTTAGTTTTAAACCTCTTTTGAAGATGATCCTTTCAGCAGTTGCGAAAATAATTTTCAATAATTAGTGACACTATGCACAGAGACCCGCCCCTCGGGCAATATTCTTATTTCCGGTCAGCCACTGTTACCTGACCAAACGCATCATACAGGGTCATTGTTACCACTGTCTAAGATTTATCCTCTTTATGAGCGATCAGACAATACCAGAACAGCAAACAGATATCTCAAGAAATAAACAAACAACGAATAGTGAACAAATGCATGAATGCAATGCAATGAAAATAACGGTAAATTCCAGTACCCTCTGCGGCATGCAGCCCGCTCTATTTATTTATCATCGACGGCACTCACGTGGGGTGTGTACAGACTCCGGAGGGGCTCCTACAGCCCCAGCGCAATATCAGCCATATCGTGGCATCAAACAGGCTCTCGGCCTCAATATCAATATATCATCGCTGCGGCGTGCAGCCCGATCCACATCATAGGGAGATATTTCCTCACTATTGGGTACTCAACTCATCTCAGTCAAATAAATGCATAGCCACTCGGGCATTACGTACTGTAGGGATCTCAGCCCTCATATTTATTTTATTTATGATTTCATGTTCAAAATACAGTTCTTATCATATTTTTAACAGTTGAAAACATGCCTGAGAGTATGATTTATGCAAACAAGTGAGGAAAAACAAATGAAGATCCCATAAGAATTCTACAAGTCAGCATAAGGCCCCAAACGTGGCAATAAGCCCAATTCACAGTAATAAAGTATGCGTCTCAATCGCCAATATAGCAGAAATATCACTCAGCATGGACCAAGTCACAAACCCCCAATAGTAAATGACCCCGCATTCATCATAGAATGCGTGTCACGCCTCAATACAACTTTACGATATGAAATCCGGGGTTTCAAACCTTCAGGATATCCTTTACAAGCATTACTCACCTCGAACCGGCAAAATCCCTAGCTCGCGATGCCTTTTCCCCTCAAATCGGCCTCCACGCGCATCGAACCTAACCAAAATCAGAGCGAATACATCACAATATGCTAAGGGAACAATACCCAATCGAAAACAATCGAGAAATAGCAAAAATCTCGAAACTGGCAAAACCCGAGCCCCAGGCCTGCTTCTTGAAAAATTACAAAACTTACATTACCGGATTCCTCGTCTCACCACGAGTCCGTACATACCAAAAAATCCCAAATCCGAGCTGAAATGACCTATCAAATCCCAATTTGAAACATCAAAACTCAAGCCCTAGCTTTACCCCTTTTTAATGAATTTCAACCAATTTCCTTGTTAAATCTAACATAATCTCGTGTATTTAGGCCAAGGAACTTACCTCTAATCATTCTCCCTTGAATCCTTCTTCAGAAATCGCCTCAAAGCTCGCTAAAAAATGGTGGAAAATAATGCCTAGCTTGCAGAGGAAATAAAACCTTTAAACCCTTCTGCCAACAGTCCTTTTCGCTTCTGCGGACAAAAATCCACTTATGCGGTTCTTACTTAAAAACCCAACGTCCGCTTTTGCATCTCCACATCCGTTTCTGTGAACCACCCAAGACCGCTTCTGCAGTTTATAGTCCGCTTCTGCGGACTCGCATTTGTGAACAATGTTCCGCTTTTGCGGAACCACTCCACCAGGCCAAGAACCGCTTATGCGATCCTCCACTCGCTCCTGCGGAACCGCTTCTGCGGTCCATTTCCACAGAAGCAGAAATACCAGCTGACAGAAAAGTTGAACTTGCAACACACCTCGAAACTCTCGTTTAACCACCCGAATCCACCCCGAGGCCCCCGGGACCTCAACCAAAGGCACCAACATATCCAAAAACATCATACGAACTTGTTACAATCATTAAAACACATCAAATAACACTAAAACCATTAAATCACATCGGATTCAAGCCTAAGTTTCTTAAAAACTTTTGAAATACACTTTCGATCAAAAATCCGACCAAACCACGTCCGAATGACCTGAAATTTTGCACACACATCACAAATCACATATCGAAGCTACAACAACTCTCAGAATTCCATTCCGACCCTCGGATCAAAATCTCACCTATCAATTGGATATCGCCAAAATGTTAACTTCACCAATTCAAGCCTAATTCTACCCTGAGCCTCCAAAATTACTTCCGATTGTGCTTCTAAGCCTCAAATCATCCCCCGAAGCTAACCAAATCGTCAAAAAACACATTCGAGCTCTCTAACTCACAAGTCAACTTCCGGTTGACTTTTTCAAACCAACCTTTCCTTAAAGAGACTAATTGCCCCATTTCCTACCAAATCCAATCCGAGTCAACTCAAACTCACCCAACACATATAATAAATCATGAAAGAGCAATAAACGGGGAAAACAAGACGGAAACACATGAGACGACGGGTCGGGTCGTCACATCCTTCCCAAATTAAACCAACGCTCATCCTCGAGTGTAACCAGAGTTGTCCTAGAAGACAACCAATAGCTGAATAACCTTACCAAGCATATACCCAGGGTGATCCCACGTCACCCTATCTCGCATAACCTATACCTGCAACCTCCGGTGTAATTCTATGATATACCATATAGCTCAAACACATGCAGCGATAACTCCCATTCATGGAAGCTGTCCACAACAACCATATACCGATAAAAGCCTCTTATTAGCTAAAGCCTTATTCCAAAACTTCCATATCCTACCAATGATAATGAAACACACAGTGAACCGTAACCATTTCTCAGATCAACTACTCATGAAAACACTTCCCTTTTGACTAATACCACAACAGATTTACGAACCGAACCTCGATATTATTCTTCCAACAAGATAAATCTAATATGTTCGTATTCATTAATGACTCCCACGATCACCTCGAATCCAACATGTCACACCTCATTTTTCACTTACACCCGCAAGGGTATAAAGGAGTTTTTCTAATTAAAGGACAATCGAAATGAGATTTATTATTAAGATTCAGAGTCGCCACTTGGGAGATTTATGGTGTCCCAAGCCACCGGTTGAATCCCGAATCGAGAAAAAGAATGACTCTGTTTAACAGTCCGCGAACCAAAAATCCGAGTAAGGAATTCTGTTAACCCAGGAGAAGGTGTTAGGCATTCCCGGGTTCCGTGGTTCTAGCACGGTCGTTCAACTGTTGTATTTGATTTTATCTGATTTCAAGACATGTTCTAATTTACGTGCCTTCTATTAGTAACCCACTTTTATTTCATTTTTATAAGAATTGCAACGCCATGAAAATGCGTTTCGAACCACGTCGCACCAGTGCGCCCATGATTGTCAACACATTTAGACTCCGTTGATATTTGGATTTGGGTCACATAAATGTGCACCCGTATTAAGAAGGTAAAATTATTAAAACGTGCCTAAAGTAACAAACGCATTATTATCTTTGGGGAAGGCCGTGAAATTCGCTAAACGGCTCATCCCGAAGTCTAAAATTTAATACAATATTTATTGAGGGCCCCGCCATTTTGCATTTTTATTTGGCGAGGCTAATCTCATTTTTATTTAAAGGCCGATCCTAAGAGACTATGATTTTCTATTTGTTTGTCTTTAAAAATAAAAGAAAGGGCCCTAAGTGATTTGTTATATAAAAAAAACCTCAGTCTACCAATTAAACACTAACAGACCAGGTACTATTTCGGACTTAGGTCCAAAAGGCCCAGTCCGCATGGTGCATGCACGCCGGACCAGAGCTCTCAGCAAAATACAGGAAATGAGCTTGAGGCAGGCCCAATCAGGATATGGCGGAACAGGCCTCATCCACGAGGTTGAGGGATCGAATCCCTGAAGCTGAGCAAACCTTAGGATTGCTTATAAATTTGCTTATTACTATTTAGGCAACATGATTTTATGGTAAAGCAATACATTCACAGGCAGACTGTTTTAACAATGAACTATAGCAGAATACTATTAAATTCTATAACTACTGCTTGGATTCCCATCACGATCTAAAACTGATTAACCAGGTTACTTGTTGCAAATAATGTGTTCATTTTATAACCCTTATCTTACTCCTTGGAAATCCTATTTGATTACAAGTCTAACTGAAAACAACTACTGAAGTTTATTTCATGGACTCTCTTCCAAAAAAAATCACGAAAACAACTACCAGGAAAATAGCTAAAACTAATCACCATTATTCTATCAACCTAACATGAAACTAATTACAACTAATACTCAAACTCAAAAAAAGGTTCACACACATTCGAGGCCCAACAGTTAACAATCAAGCTAATTCAAAATAGTTCCAGTCCATTTACACATTCCTAGTTTAATTACAATGTTCAGCTAACCAAATCATAGAAAATTATCTAAGGCATAATAAAACTATTAAAGTAGTAAAGCTACAGTAAAGGAATGGCTTCAATTTCATTTTTCATCCTCAATTGGAGATGCTACAGTGAATCAGGCTCAAAATGTGTACCAAAATTTGTAGTTGAGAAGAAAGAGAAATAGGTCAGCAGCAGTAGATAATAGATAATAACACTTTGGAATCAAATAGTGACAGACACAATCAACTCAGCCCAAAAATGATTTAGTGGCCCAGGAATCAAATGAGACTAACATAGGAACCCAAAATCAATACCAAAATCACCAAAACAAAACCAGGAGATCAACACACTCAAACAGATGATCCACAATTTATTCAAATTAACCAAATTCAATGCCAAAATGACTCGACCTGCCCTCAAACAACCAATATCGAACAGAAACAGAGATTCCAGTAACTTGTGTTCCTAACTGAGCTAGAAAATTAAACTGAATGCTGGAATTTGAAAAGTGAACTAAGGAAACTAATGCAATAGTAGCTTTTTTATTTTTTATTTTTGGACAGTTTTCTATTATTTATTTTTTTGGTTTTTCTTTGAAGAAAGCTAAGATCTAAGAAGAGTTTCGGATCTGAATTTGAATTTTAGATCTGTCGATATTGAGGATGTTTTTGGGGGAAATATTGAGGCTTCAAAACTTCTATTTCAAGGCATGAGAATGCCCTTTTATAGGCACAAAGAGGGCAGCCCTCTGATTTTCAATTTTTTAGTCTAATCCTTTTTAAATTTACATTCTTGTTGAAGTGTCCCTAAAGTTGTGACTTGTTTTTCAAGTCATACTATGGGACTTCCTGAAATTCTAAATTGAACCCTAATCTAGAAGGTTCTAGGAACTTCAGGCATAATCTACATCATTTCTGCCCAACCTTAAGTACCCAAATACCCCTGAATGCTTTTGAAATTACTCACCTGGGCCACAATTGATCATGAAGAAACAAACTAAACATAACAGTATTACATGAACTGGGCCTAAGAAAAACAAAAATTCAAACTGAATAAAAAAGACTACTTACTACCAGACTAAACTAAGCTAAACAAATGAAACACATGAATTAACACATAATTCAGTATCGACAATTAAAGAAAAATGAAGGCGAAACATAGAATTACTAAAAATATGGGACCAATAATCAAAAATAAAATGTGGCCAAAAACAAGTAACAATCACATGAATAAAACCAAACGAAATTAAACAAAAGTTAAAACTAAGAACAAAAACTCACTGATATATTTTTATCTGGCTAATTCATCGAATTTGATTTTTAAATCGATGTTATATGTTTGTAAAACATATAACGTCAATTGAAAAATCAGCTCGACGCCATGAAATCCCCCAGAACAGGTTCGAACCCTGGACCCTAGATCCGCAATTCCTCTAGTTCCTTTAAGATTCGAAGGTTTTTGGCTTGTGATTCAGGTTGAGGGAGTTCAGGGGACTATGAGGTGTAATTTTGGGTGGGTTTGGACACTTTAGCATTTTGGCCGGAAAACTTCCAACGAAGATTTGACGAGCTCCGGCAAGATTCGAAAGACAAGAGTTGGATATCTGAGACGAGGATACTGAGGGGGATCAACGGTGTAATTTTGGGACTGATCGAAGAAAGCTGTGTGGTGGCCGGAAAATCTTTGATTTGATATTTGACAAGTTTGGCCGGGATTTGAAGGGAAAGGTTTGCAGATTCTAGATGAGGGAGAAGAGGGGATTTTGGGGTGTTATTTTGGTAGTGATCGGAGAAGGTGGCGTCATCGCCGGCGGCGACTTTCGGCGGCGTTAAAGAGAAGATTCGAGGAAGACAACTCGGTCATTAGGGTTAGACTATTTTTCGAACAATTATATCGAATGTGAGGCTCAACTGTGGCCGTTGGATGATGAGAAATTGATGGCCCAGATTTTGTTAGACGAAACAACATCATTTGGTTCAAGAGGAGGGGGCAGGCCTGGTGAATCATTTGGGCTGGGTCGGTTGGGATGGTTTTGTGAAGGAAAAACTGGGCTTGGGCAGATAGGATGGCCCAAATTTGGTCTCCAATTAAGACCACTGTTTAAATTATTTTCCTTTTATTTCTTTTATCTATTTTTGTATTTCATTTTGTATTTTTGTATTTTTTCTAATTTTATAAAAATGGAAAAATTAAAATAAAGTCCTAATATATTTCAAAGTTAAACTAATTAACTCCTAAAATTATTTAAAATCTATTTCGTGACAAATTCAATAATTAACAATTAAAAATGCAAAAGTGGATTATTTTCTTTATATTTTATTCTAAAAATAAATTAACCCCTAATTAATCCTAAAATATGAAGTTAAATCCTAAATGCAAATGCCAAATGTATTTTTGTATTTTTCATATGAATTAAAATGCACAAATAAAATACGAACAATTAACAGAAAATGACACAAAATTCACAAAATTGTAGAATAATGAAAAAGATCATTTTGTTTGAATTTTTGGAAATAATTCATATGTCGGGCAAAAAACACGTGCTCACAGCTGCCCCTCTTTGCTCGAAAATATGAAAAATTTTTGTGCAAAGATAAGTGAGCAAATACGAGCGATTTTTGCCCATTTGAATATTCCGTGCGAAGCATTTTTGAAAGAGTTGACCGCATCCTGCTTCAGAGGTTTCCTACATATCCTGGGCTAAATAGGAATTAGGTCAGTGTAGTTCGGGAGGATTTGGTAGTTGGGACTACTAGGAGCTATGATTTCATTGTTGTTGTTACTGCTACTGCTTGCTGACCTCCTTATTACACCGTGTCAAAATAAAATAAGCTATCCTACGCTATGATCTGTGAATTACAAAAGTCCTATCTATGTCTTCGAACTTGTTCTTCTGTTGCTTTGATCTTGTATTCTTCCGATGGAATTCTTGCGTTGTTGCCTTGAATTGTGATTGGAGATATTTTGTCATTCCTCCGAGTGATGCTTGACTGCTGGAGTTTGAAATATGTGCTTATGTTTTCCAGGCGGGCTCCTGATTGCTGACGCTTGAAAAGTATCCCCTTGTTCTCCAGGTGGGCTCCTGACTGCGATGCTTGAAAAGTATTCCCTTGTTCTCCAAGTGGGCTCCTGACTGCAAAAAATAAACAAACAAAGGATATTTTTTGCCCCAGTGTGGTGGCTGGGCACATCATGCTATCCAATATTACAAATTTAAAAGCTAAAATTTGAACTGTACTTCCCTTATTCTCCAGGTGGGCGCCTGCTTGCAATGATTGAAAAGTATTCCCTTGTTCTCCAGGTGGGCGCCTGACTACTGAACTTGAAAAGTATTCCCTGGTTCTCCAGGTGGACTCCTGACTGCGAAAAATAAACAAACAAACAGAATTTTTTGCCCCAGCTTGGTAACTGGGCACAACATGTTATCAAGTATTAAAAATTAAAGGCTAAAATTGAATTGTACTTCCCTTGTTCTCCAGGTGGGTGCCTGATAGCTGAAACTTGAAAAGTATTCCCTTGTTCTCCAGGTGGGCGCCTGCTTGAAATGCTGGAAAAGTATTTCCTTGTTCTCCAGGTGGGCGCCTGCTTGCAATGCTCGAAAAGTATTCCCTTGTTCTCCAGGTGGGCGCATGACTTCAACAAAATAACAAACAAAGAAGAATTTTTGTCCCAGTTTGATGACTGGGCGCGTCATGTTACCAGATATTACTAAAAATTTGAAAGCTAAAAATTGAATTGTACTTCCCTTGTTTTCCAGGTGGGCGCCTGATTGCTGAAACTTGAAATGTATTCCCTTGTTCTCCAGGTGGGCGCCTGCTTGCAATGCTAGAAAAGTATTCCCTTGTTCTCCAGGTGGGCTCCTGATTGCAACAAAACCGACAAACCAAGAAAATTTCTGCCCCTATTTCAATCAAGAAAGATTTGTTAATATAAAATGGTGGTTAGCTGCTGGCATTCTTGTTGGGTATGTTCCTGCTTCCAGCTCTGTTCCAACTTGTTTCCCTGGATTTGCCTTGAAACGCCTACACTTCCTGACTGACTTTCAACCCCAGTATAGCTGTGTTTGTGTTTCTGACCCTTCTATTTGAAACTTTTCTTCTCCCCCACAACTATCTGATTAATCCACCGATGGAACTTCCAACGGTCCTTTAGCTCTTACTTTTCTTTGATATATTCCAGTCCCTCTATGCCGTACAACTAGGAAGCTGGTAGTTAGCCTTGACATCCTTCTTTATTTTCGACCAGAACTGACACTGAAACATCTTATAGACAGACTCCAAGAGAATGAAATGCAATGACCTTGAAGGTTAAGGATAGAAAGACTCCGAAACGAATGATTTGTAATGAATAGAAGAGGATAGAACTTATCTGAGTGGAACAATTGGTACCATTGATCATGTCATGCATTTGGATTAGTCAGCCCAGTCTGTCCAACCAATCAACTTCCAATTGCCATATTTGCTATTCCAGACTTTCATAACCTGACTTTTGCCAAAACCCAAACCCTGCTCGGCTTGCCATGTTTCGAGCAGCTTTTAACCACATATTTGTTTCATTTGTCCATCTGAAAACTCACCTTCGCCTTACGGTGCCCGTGAGGGTTTTCACCTAAAAGACTCTCTCATTTTTTATTTCTCTCAAAACTCACTTCGCCTTACGGTGCCCATGAGGGTTTTCACCAATAAGACTCTCTCATTTTAACTTCTCTCAACTCACGCCGCCTTATGGTGCCCGTGAGGGTTTTCACCAATAAGACTCTCTCATTTCCGCTATTTATCTTCTGGTACCAGAGTGTTACCCCCAACATGAATCACTTTACCTGCTCGCCTTGGCATTTCTTAAAGATTGACCAGAAGGTCTTTCTTTAGACCGTAATGCAGGCTTTTGGATAGGGTTTAGAAAAAAGGTATAGAGGTTCAAAATAACTCAATCACGGGTTTAATATTACAACTTTCGGAATTAGCTTTTCTTACAACAATCACAACTTCTGCCCCAGTTTCTTTCTTGGGGACCTTTGGAGTTTTGTTTTGGTATGACTGAACCTCAGAGAGGCTGCCTACGTACCCTTTCGGGATCAAGTCAAACATAGTTCAGGTCGTAAAATTATATCGTTGTTGCGATCTTTCCTTTCTTCCACTTTCCCTTTTCTTTCCTCTCATTTCTTTTCGTTTCTTTTCTTTTTTCCTTTTTTTTTCTTTCCTTTTCTTTTCTTTCTCTTCTTTTCCTCTTATCTTTTCTGTTCTCTTCCTTTCTTTTCTTTTATTTTCTCTTCTTTTTCTTTTCTTTTCTTTTCTCTTCTTTTCTTTTCTTTTCTTTTCTTTTCTCTTTTTCTTTTCTTTTCTTTTCTTCTTCTTTTCCTTTTCACCTTCATTTTCTTTTCCACTGCTCTTCTTTTATTTTAATGCTTACTTTCCTGCTCGGGCCTACAAGTTTTATTGTTGATTCCGAAAGAGGGGTACGAAAGAAAATAGAATAAGGCTCAAAGGGATAACAAAGTATAAAATGTGTGGATAGCAGAACAAAATGCCTTCATTATTTCAATCTCAAAACATGTCAAATACAATTAAGTACGAGTAGACAAAGAAATCATACATAGTATCTCTTGACTGCATCAGAGTTAACAGCCATTTCTATACATTTTCCTTCCACATCCGTCAGATATAAAGCACCATTGGACAACACTCTGGTTACAACAAATGGCCCCTGCCAGTTGGGGGCGAACTTTCCTTTTTCTTCGGCCCAATGAGGTAGGATACGCCTCAACACCAATTTCCCTACTTCAAACTTCTGCGGACGCACTTTCTTGTTATATGCTCTTGCCATTGTCTGTTGGTATAACTGTCTGTGACATACTGCTACCAATCTCTTTTCATCAATCAAGCTCAGTTGCTCTAAGCGGGCCTTGACCCATTCGACATCGTCAGTTTCCACCTCGGCGATAATCCGAAGGGATGGTAATTCAACCTCTGCGGGTATTACTGCCTACGTACCATATACCAATGAATAAGGAGTCGCCCCTACTGAGGTGCGAACAGTAGTACGATAGCCTAACAGAGCGAAAGGTAGCTTCTCATGCCATTGCCTGGAACCCTTCTACCATTTTCCGAAGTATTTTCTTGATGTTCTTGTTAGCTGCTTCGACCGCTCCATTCACCTTAGGACAATATGGGGTGGAATTGCGGTGCGTGATCTTAAACTGCTGACACGTCTCCGCCATCAGATGGCTGTTAAGATTGGCACTATTGTTTGTGATAATTACCTTCGGGATTCTGAATCGACAAATGATATTCGAATGCACAAAATCGACCACTTCCTTCTTGGTCACTGATTTGAAAGTTCTCGCCTCAACCCACTTAGTGAACTAATCAATGGCTACCAGAATAAACCTGTGCCCATTCGACGTCGCTGGCTCGATCAGCCCAACGACATCCATTCCCCAAACAACGAAGGGCCAGGGTGCCGACATTTTATGCAACTCGGATGGTGGAGAGTGAATCAAATCTCCATGTACCTGGCATTGATGACACTTGCGCACGAAACTAATACAATCCCGTTCCATAGTAAGCCAATAATAACCTGCTCGAAGAATCTTCTTGACCAATACATATCCACTCATATGAGGTCCACAAACTCTCGCATGTACCTCGGTCATGATAGCTATAGCCTGTTTAGCATCCATGCATCTCAATAAACCAAGATCTGGAGTTCTTTTGTACAACAGTCCTCCACTGAAGAAAAATCCGCTTACCAAGCGTCTAATGGATCTCTTTTGATCCCCTGTGGCCTGTGCTGGATATACCCCCATCTTGAGGTATTCTTTGATATCATGAAACCACGGCTCACCATCAAGCTCTTCCTCCACCATGTTAATAGGCATGCTGATCTCAGACCTGAATCTGCAATGGGTCTACATAAGCCTTATCTGGATGATGCAACATCGATGCCAAAGTGGCCAAAGCGCCGACAACTTCATTATGAATCATTGGAATATGCCTGAAGTCTATCGACTAAAACCGTTGACAAAGTTCATGCAAACACTGCCGGTACGATATGAGCTTTATGTATCATGTCTCCCATTCTCCCTGAATCTGGTGCACTAGAAGATCTGAGTCGCCCATGACCAAGATCTCCTGGACACCCATGTCTATAGCCAACCTCAGACCCAAGATACATGCCTCGTATTCAGCCATATTATTAGTGCCGTAGAAACGAAGTTGAGCTGTAACAGGGTAGTGTTGCCCTGTCTCAGAAATAAGTACCGCTCCTATCCCGACGCCTTTGGTATTGGCAGCCCCATTAAAGAACAACTTCCACTCCGATTTTTCGTCTTGTTCTAGTTCCTCGACGTGTATTGTCTCCTCATAAGGGAAATATGTCTTCAAAGGTTCATACTCATCATCAACTGGGTTCTCGGCTAGATGATCAGCTACCGCTTGTGCCTTCATTGTGGTCCGGGTCACATAGACAATATCAAATTCCGTGACCAAGATTTGCCACTTCGCGAGCCTCCCTCTGAATATAGGCTTCTGAAAAATGTACTTCAATGGATCCAACCACGAGATGAGATAGGTGGTATATGATGACAAGTAATGTTGCAATTTCTGCGCTACCCAGGTTAAAGCACAACACGTCCTCTCAAGCTGAGTGTACTTTACCTCATAAGATGTGAACTTCTTGATGAGGTAGTAAATCGCCTATTCTTTCTTTCCTGTGATGTCATGCTGCCCAGTACACAACCAAAAGAGTTACCCAAAACTGTCAGATAGAGGATCAAGGGTCTTCCCGGCTCTGGCGGAACCACCATAGGTGGACTGGCCAAATACTCCTTAATCTTGTCAAATGCTGCCTGACATTCATCCGTCCATCTGACCGCTACATCTTTCTTTAGCAGCTTAAAGATAGGCTCGCAAGTCGTCGTAAGCTGGGCAATGAACCTGCTGATATAATTCAACCTGCCGAGCAAACTCATCACCTCTTTCTTGCTTTTCGGTGGTGGTAACTTCTGAATGGCTTTGATTTTGGATGAGTCTAACTCAATACCACATCGACTTACCACGAACCCCAACAACTTCCCCGACGGAACTCCGAATGCACACTTCGCTGGATTAAGTTTGAGGTTGTACCTGCGGAGCCTCTGGAAAAATTTCCTCAGGTCTTTAACATGGTCATATTGCTTCCTTGACTTTATGATCACGTCATCGACATAGACCTCAATTTCTCGATGTATCATATCATGGAACATGGTGGTCATTGCCCTCATATATGTTGCCCCTGCATTCTTCAACCCAAATGGCATGACCCTATAACAATATGTCCCCCAAGGCGTGATGAATGCCGTCTTTTCCGCATCTTCCTCATCCATTAAAATCTGGTGATAGCCTGCATAACAATCCACAAAGGAACCAATCTCATGTTTGGCACAATTGTCAATCAATATACGGATGTTTGGCAGTGGGAAGTTGTCTTTTGGACTTGCCTTATTGAGATCACGGTAATCGACGCACACTCTGGTCTTTCCATCCTTCTTTGGTACATGCACAACATTAGCTAACCAGGTGGGATACCGGGTGACCCGGATGACCTTCGCATTAAACTGCTTGGTGACATCTTCTTTGATTTTCACACTGATATCTGTTTTAAATTTCCTCAGCTTCTGCTTGACAGGAGGGCATGTTGGGTCTGTGGGAAATTTATGGACCACCAAATCGGTACTTAAACCCGGCATATCGTCATATGATCACGCAAAAACATCTTTGTACTCAAGTAGCACTTTGATTATCTCTTCTATGAGCGGAGGCTCCAAATGGACACTTATTTTTATTTCCCGAACATTCTCCTGATCCCCTAAATTGATTGCCTCTGTGTCGTTCAGATTAGGTTTGTGTTTTTCCTCAAATTGGCTTAATTCTTTACTGATTTCCTCAAAGGCTTCCTCATCATCATATTCTACCTCGTCATCACACTCAATTTCTTGTATTATTATTTCGGAGTTAGATTGGTAATCAAGACTAGGCCGAAGACTCCTCACGCATGACACATCAGTGATACCAGCATAAAAGGGACTGTACAAGAAAGAGAAGAAAGACAAAATAAAGGCTATCAGGAATGAAAAAGGAAAGAAATTGCATTTCATTAAAATTGTAAAATAACAAGGTTTAACTCATCAAACGGACAGAACATAACATCCGAATTACAACCTTGGAAATAATCCAGATTAAACTGAAAGGAAAACCAAAACTAACTACCACGACTCCCTCCGGGTAGGAAGAGGAGTAGCTTCCCAATTGTTAAGCTTTGCATGGTGTCCCACGAACTGCACATCTGCTTTGCTTGGACCTTCGCCTACCTCCATCACATTCACATCGTCAAACAGCTTTTTAAACCTCTCAATCAGCTCCTTGCCGGGTTCTATCACCACAGAATTAAGCATTGCCATTGCTGGGCGCCTCTTAGTACCAGGCCAGACAAAGGAACGGGGTAGGCGGGGTATGGGTTTTGGAAGGGTCCAAGCTTTCTTTTTCGTCTTCTTAGCTAGCCTTATGTCAGCAGTAGTGGGCTTAAAGCCTAAACCAAAGGTATCCAGGTTTCCAGGAAGAGATACCGGCTGCATGATGCCCTGTAACGAAGCACCCGAGCCTTTTCTAGGTAAGAATCCATTCTTTATTATTTTTGAAGCCACCATGACAGATGCAGCAGCTACCCTGGGCACAGGAATACACTCTCCTTCCGGGATCTTTGTAACGGATACTGTATCCAAGACTTGGTAAACCCATGGACCTTTGTCGTCCTCAACTTCGTCGAAAGGCATAATGGTATTGCACGAATTATCCTCTCCATGCACCACAATTTCCTGCCGGTCCCATTCGAATTTGACCATCTGATGCAAGGTAGAGGGCACAGCTTTTGCGGCATGAATCCCCAATAAGAGATTGTAAGAAACAGCCACGTCGAGCACTTGGAACTCCATTGTGAATTCAACTGGTCCTATTGTCAGTTCTAACACGATGTCCCCNGGGAGGATTTTGTATTTTGGGTTCAATCGGACTTAACATGCCCAATTGTCTCAATCTGTGGTATAAGCTGGTGTAAGATTCTCCCAATGGTGTTAAAGTTTTCTTCTTCTGCAGCCTTTCATTCTTGGAAGCAAGGTTAGGTCAAAAACCAGGTCCAGTAGGGTTTTTGTAGGCTCTCAGAGGTGGGTAGGCATTTTGGGCGTGGTAAGTATTTTGTGAGGTGGGTGCACACCATGGCACCTGTGGTTGAGGGTATGTTTGGGCGTGGTGAATAGAGAAGTGGGGGGCGGGATGTGAGTAATAGTATTGTGGCGGGCCATATGGGTTGTGTGGGTAGGTTTGGGGATGGGGGCGTGGTTGGTGATAATATGGTGATGGACCCCTGGACCAAGCTCTTGATTCTACTACTGTAACCTCTTCCTTTTTCTTCTTTCCCAATACCCATCCAGTGCCGCTCTGGATGGCCTGGGTAGTTGCTTTAATCACCGAATAGCTCATAATTTTGTTAGTCTCGAGACCCTCTTACACCATACTTCCCATTTTTACTACCTCATTAAATGTTTTTCCAACTGCCGACACCAGATGACCATAATAAGTGGGCTCCAAAGCCTGCAGAAAATAATCGACCATCTCGCCTTCCTTCATTGGAGGATCAACTCTTGCGGCCTGTTCTCTCCATACAAAACTGTACTCTCTGAAACTTTCCCCTGGCTTCTTCTCAATTTTGGTCAATGACGGCCGGTCCGGGACAATCTCTAAGTTATACTGAAAATGGCATGCGAATGCCTGGGCCAAATCATCCAAGGTGTACCATCGAGCATGATCTTGCCGCGTGTACCATTCCAAAGCAGCACCACTGAGACTTTGACTAAAGTATACCATTAATAACTCATCCCTTCCCCCAGCACCTCTCATCTTGCTGCAGAATCCCCGTAGGTGGGCTACGGGGTCACCATGTCCGTCATACAGAACAAACTTTGGTAACTTAAATCCCGTAGGCAATTGGATGTCAGGAAACAAGCACAAGTCTTTGTAAGCGACACTCACCTGTCCTCCTAGACCCTACATGTTTCAGAATGATTGTTCCAAGATTTTCACTTTGCATATCATTTCCTCCTGCTCAGGGTTTTTGGGAGGCTTTCTTCTTCAACTGAGACATCAAGGTGGGAAGTATAGGAGTATGGTTTGGGAGGTTTGAAAGTGGGCTCAGGTGGGTAATAGTGGGTTACCTGGGTTTGGAACAGGGGTTCACTAGAAGATCTCTATAATGTGGCGGGTGGAGGAGCCACAAACACGGGAGTAGTCGGAGGT
>MU758554.1:73663-139243 GCA_026770625.1 Nicotiana glauca
TCTTCTTCAGTTACGGCCCTTTTTACTGGTGCTGGATTATCCTTGGCTGTTTTAACCTTTCTCAGCTCTTCAGGGGCAAAGCATCTCCCTGAACGAGTCAGCCCATGGGTTTCACAAACTTCTTCCTTAACTTCCTTCCCTTTGTACGTCACAGTCACTCGGCCGTAATTCCACGGGACGGTCTTTTCACTGACTATTGGCAATTGAGTCACTGGTTTAATGATAACCGTCTCCGTGTGAGCCCCTTTCACGATTACAATGGGCTTGGCAACTGCTCCCGGTACCATCACTTTGACTGGTTCTTGTTTTATTGCATTACTGTTCAATGGTTCATTCTTTATCATAACCGCCAATTTCCTAACTGTCTCTCCTTCCTTGATCACTTCTTTCCCACCGGTTGGTTTCTCATGTGACCTGTCTTCACTAGCCTTGATCATCATCACGGTTTGTGATGGCTTCTTAGATTCCCCCTTTTGCACTAACTCAATCATATGAGTCTCATGATGGGTTGGCAATGGATTCTGAGTGATGTTAGGTATCTCTGGAGCCTGCACCTCAATTCAGCGGGTATCAATGAGCTCTTAGATGGCCATTTTCAAATGCCAGCATTTCTCTGTATCATGCCCCGGAGCACCTGAGCAATATTCGCAATTCACCGAATGGTCCAGGTTCTTTGGGGGAGGATTTTGTATTTTGGGTTCAATCGGACTTAACATGCCCAATTGTCTCAATCTGTGGTATAAGCTGGTGTAAGATTCTCCCAATGGTGTTAAAGTTTTCTTCTTCTGCAGCCTTTCATTCTTGGAAGCAAGGTTAGGTCAAAAACCAGGTCCAGTAGGGTTTTTGTAGGCTCTCAGAGGTGGGTAGGCATTTTGGGCGTGGTAAGTATTTTGTGAGGTGGGTGCACACCATGGCACCTGTGGTTGAGGGTATGTTTGGGCGTGGTGAATAGAGAAGTGGGGGGCGGGATGTGAGTAATAGTATTGTGGCGGGCCATATGGGTTGTGTGGGTAGGTTTGGGGATGGGGGCGTGGTTGGTGATAATATGGTGATGGACCCCTGGACCAAGCTCTTGATTCCACTACTGTAACATCTTCTTTCTTTTTCTTTCCCAATGCCCCTCCAGTGCCGCTCTGGATAGCCTGGGTAGTTGCTTTAATCGCCGAGTAGCTCATAATTTTGTTGGACTTGAGACCCTCTTCCACCATACTTCCCATTTTCACTACCTCATTAAAAGTTTTTCCAACTGCCGATACCAGATGACCATAGTAGGTAGGCTCCAAAGCCTGCAGAAAATAATCGACCATCTCGCTTTCCTTCATTGGAGGATCAACTCTTGCGGCTTGTTCTCTCCACCGAAAATCATACTCTCTGAAGATTTCCCCCGGCTTCTTCTTAATTTTGGTCATTGATAGACGGTCCGGGACAATCTCTAGATTATATTGAAAGTGGCCTGTAAACGCCTGGGCCAAATCATCCCAGGTGTACCATCGAGCATGATCTTGCCGCGTGTACCATTCCAAAGCAGCACCACTGAGACTTTGACTAAAGTATGCCATTAATAACTCATCCCTTCCCCCAGCGCCTCTCATCTTACTGCAAAATCCCCGCAGATGGGCTACTGGGTCACCATGTCCGTCGTACAGATCAAACTTGGGTAATTTGAATCCTGCGGGCAACTGGACGTCAGGAAACAAGCACAAGTCCTTGTAGGCCACACTCACCTGCCCTCCTAGGCCTTGCATATTTCTGAATGATTGCTCCAAGCTTTTCACCTTTCGTATCATCTCCTCCTGCTCAGGGTTTTTGGGAGGCTTCTCTTCTTCAGCTGAGATATCAAGACGGGGAGTGTAAGGATATGGTTCTGGCGGTTTGAAGGTGGGTTCCGGTGGGTAATAGTGGGTTTCCTGGGTTTGAAACAGGGGTTCACTAGAAGATCTCTGTAATGTGGTGGGTGGAGGAGCCACAAACACGGGAGTGGTTGGAGGTGGAGGGCATGGGATTTGTTTGGGTGGTGGAGGTGGTGGTGTTTGGGAAGTAGTTGCGTAGTATTGCTGGTAAGTAGGGTAGGCCGGAGAGGAATTAACTGTAGGAGGATCTTGTGGCTGAGCTAATGGTGGGATGTAGGCAGGGTTAGCAGGATAAGCTGGTAGTGGGTGTCCCTTCGCCCAAGCCTGGTACATTTCGACCATCTGTTGCTTCAATTTATACATCTCCTCTTTCATGGCGTTGACATCCACAACTTCTTCCTCCCTAGATGGGTCGATGATGCTTGCTTCTAACTCTTGGTTGACCATTTTTGACTTATCTTTAGAGCGGGTGTTGTATGGGTGGGTTGCCAGAATGCCAATCAACTGAACCACCTGTCTAAATTTGTAATTAACAACAACATTGTTAGCGGTTAGGGCATAATAAAATAGATAACCACACATTTGGGCATGAATGCACCGAGGCAGTTAACGGTTTCTAGCATGTATTTGCTCGACCGCTTGCGTCATCCCGGCTTTATGTATTCTCGACTGTGACGTCTTTCTTTTATCCTTGCCTTGTTTCTTTTATTTTGCCATTGTTTCTTTGTTGCGAATTTTCCCTTCTCTTTTGTTTCTCTCTTTCTCTCCCGTTTTTCTTTTATCGCTCCGCTCTTCTTTTCATTTTGGCTTTTTATTATCACTATCTATTCCCTTTTCATATGGCTATGGTCGGATCCTATGGAGATTGCCTACACATCGTGACCGTGCCTGAATCAAATCAAAGGCAACAAATGTAAAATAGAAACAAAATGCTTTTTGGAATTTTCAATTTTACTAATAGCAAGCATTTCAATTACAAGGACTCAAGACTGACGCATTAAGACAGACTCTAAATGACAAGACGGGCTACAAACTCCATCAACAATTATTCTACTTTAAAATGAAAGTGCAGACTGATTCGAAAAGAAAGTACAGACTCAGATAACTCACAAACTCTAGTGAAAGAAAATACAGACTCTAATGACAATCATGAATACATTAAAGCTCTTGGTGCCCGTGGGACATCGTTCGGTCTCGCCGCGGGCCTATATGCAAGTTCCCTTTGGAGTCTGTCCAGGTCACTCATTATCTGTTTAACAAATATCATCACTAAGGAAAATAAGGTAGTGTGAGTCATGTTCTCGCACACTTGGCATTTTCTGGTGATGTAATGAGCAATAGCTAGGATTCTTTCTCTGATTACGCCTTTTTCTTGAAGCAGCCTCCCTATTTGTTCAGCCCTGGCTTCCAAAGTCCGCTGATTTCGCTCCTGGAGTTGTTGCAGGTCTATTTCTAATTGTGTTAATGTTGTATAGCAGTGCTCTCTTTCAACCTTAAACTTTTTTGCCTATTTGATCATTTTGTTTTCTGCGGAGGTGACCCTTTTCTTTAATCCTGCGACCTCATTATCATATTCTTCTCTTAACTGCTTAACCATATGGGCTCGTTCTTCCGCGTTTTTAGCCAATTGCTTTCGAACCTCGGCTAATTCTCTTTCCGCTTTGTTGAGGTCAAAATTGTAATTATCCACTCTGTGCCTTAGGCTTTCTATAAGTTTTGTGTCTTTGGCACTCCTGACAGGATTTTCGGCCAGCATTTTCATTTTATGGATTTGGGCTCGTAAGGCCTCATTCTCTTTAGCCAATCTCTTTTTCTCATCCTCGTCAGCCGCAGCTTGCACGCTATTTTCAAACTTAAGGTCTTGGACCCACTTTTCCAATTCTCCTATTTTGGCTCTATATTCATTTTTTTTGGCTAACCAGGCCCACTGTTCTTGCGATACTTTGGTAAACTCTTGGATGTGAGGTCTTTTAGCTGGTTTCTAGTGCTCATATTCTCTCCTATACAAAGCAAGGTATTCCGGTGACACTTCGCCTTTGGCATGATCCTGCACGCAAGTATCTACTTTTAAGTATTGGCATTCATTCTAGATCTGGCGGACTCTTGCTTCAGGAAACTGTCCTTCAGGGCTAATCTCAACTACCTGAGCACTAAGGTCGTCGTCTTTCGGCACTATCTGACACCTTCCGAGCTTCCTTAAAATCCGATACGGGGCATAAGGCTGAATGCTCTTGAGACCCATTAGGAGGAAGTGCGGCCTTGCTGCTGGCATATATATGATTTCATCAATAGGCAACCATCCAAGCGTCCACTCTATTTGACTAGCGGTGAGGGACCGAAAATACGTCATCCAACCCGTGAATCCTTCAGGTAGATAGACCCCTTTAATCCTCGTATAAAACTCTTTTATGCATGTTTTCTCTGAAGACCCATAACTCAAGAACTGAGGACGATGGCATAGATGCTCGATCATCCATATTTGCAGAAGTATATTGCACCCCTTGAAGAAATTTCCCCCGGCTTTGCAGGTTGTAAGAGCGCGGAAGATTTCGGCCAATATCATAGGTGCGAGAGTGCTTTTGGCTTGAGTCATTAGAGTACTGACGACTCCCAGCTATTTTAATGTCAATTTTTCCATCTTTCCTTGGAAATACCACAAGCCCCAGAAAAACCACCATAAAAGCGACACGCCTATGCTCCTCCCATTTTTGGCGGTTTCCATTACTACATATCTTGCTTTCTGGGTTATTGAACCCCCCGATGTGGCCATATCTATGGAATATGAAGTGTGGGGTGCAAAAGCCATTTGCCAGATCTGTGTCGTGAACCATCCTGCGTATCTTTAGAGAGTCTAAAAATCTGTGCACGATTACAGTTCTCAGGGCCACTAAGTATTTGTCTTTTAAAGGAACCTCAGCTTTCCTGATGTACCCAGCCATTTCCTCTAGTGTTGGGTAAGCTCGAAGTCTGATAAATGGAACACATTATGTGCCGGGTCCCAACATGTGACCAAAGCTCTAATGATGTCCCCTCGAGGCGCAATTTCCAATAAACCAGTAAGCTCTTTCAAATATTTGTTGACCTCGCCCTGTCCTTCTTTGCCCAAATCATTCCACCATAGATGCAACTCCAACGAGATTTTATTCATGATTGAGAAAGATTCATTTTGAGTCGTGCTCATCCTGAACATTTATGAAGGTGATTTAATCACTTATTTTGTCCTAAAAGCAAAGAATGATGCTATTTTTCATTCAAATTTCTGATTTCAAAACAAACCCGATTTTGCAAATACGGCCTTTCAGCACTTCGGGTGAAGATTTTAAGGTTGTGCCTGCAAACCGTTTTAAAATGACTCAAGGTGGCTATTCTTGGAAAAACAACCTTCCGACACCCTTTTGGGGACATTCGGCTTATTTTTCAACAAGAATGGCGTCACCCAACTTATTGGATAAAAATTAAAATTTTGNGCATGGAGCATGTAGGAAAATTAGATAAAGCCAAATACAACAATATGTTTAAGCTGAATTCTTAAACACTGAACCGAAGTTCTGGGTTTGTGTCCCCAGCAGAGTCGCCAGAGCTGTCACACCTCCTTTTTCACTTACACCCGCAAGGGTATAAAGGAGTTTTTCCCATTAAAGGACAATCGAAACGGGATTTATTATTAAGATTCAGAGTCGCCACTTGGGAGATTTATGGTGTCCCAAGCCACCTGTTGAATCCCGAATCGAGGAAAATAATGACTCTGTTTAAAAGTCCGCGAACCAGAAATCCGAGTAAGGAATTCAGTTAATCCGGGAGAAGGTGTTAGGCATTCCCGGGTTCCGTGGTTCTAGCACGGTCGCTCAACTGTTGTGTTTGATTTTATCTGATTTCAAGACATGTTCTAATTTATGTGCCTTCTATTAGTAACCCACTTTTATTTCATTTTTATAAGAATTAATACAATATTTATTGAGGGCCCCACAATTTTGTATTTTTATTTGGCAAGGCTCATCTCGTTTTTATTTAAAGGTCGATCCTATGTGACTATGATTTTCTATTTGTTTGTCTTTAAAAATAAAGAAAGGGCCCTAATTAATTTGTTATATAAAAAAAACCTCAGTCTACCAATTAAACACTAACAGACCAGGTACTATTTCGGACTTAGGTCCAAAAGGACCAGTCCGCATGGTGCATGCACGCCGGACCAGAGCTCTCACCAAAACACAAGAAATGGGCCTGAGGCAGGCCCAATCTGGATATGGCGGAACAGGCCTCGTCCACGAGGTTGAGGGATCGAATCCCTNATGGTTGGACCTGATGAGGGTTGCCTACGTATCTCACATCCGGTGAGAATCAAACCTGCGTTGTTCGGGCCTATACACTAGCTATTTTCGAAAACAAAACTCTTTTTGTATTTTCTTTCCAACAATTTGAAAATAAAATCCTTTCGGGTTTTCTTCGTTAGCAAATGACACAAACCATGTCTAAAAAAAGCTCTTTGTTTTGCTTTTCAATTGGCACATAAAACAAATTATTTAAAAAATATTTTTTTGTTTTCCTTTTCCATTGGCACCAGACACTCCTTTTATTTTCTCAAAAATCCGGCAGAGTTTCAGCATTACTTTGGACATAGGTTTTTTTCCAAATCATGTAATTAAATCTCTACACTATTATTTCTTTTCCTTTTTCCCAAATATTCAAGCCGGTCAGCGCACGAGTCCGAGACAAATAAATGCAATACGTAAAATGCATCATGGTGGTCCTTTCATATCTGGTTACCTGTACTAGACAGACCCAACCCCTGTGTTGAGTCCCCTAAGTCCTATGCACGTGATGCAAACAAGCGCTCCTACTAGGGATCCGGCATGGAGTCAAGTTATTCTAGGTTCAAAACCTGGGNACATTCACAGGCAGGCTGTTTTAACAATGAACTATAGCAGAGTACTATTAAATTCGATAACTACTGCTTGGATTCCCATCACGATCTAAAACTGATTAACCAGGCTACTTGTTGCAAATAATGTGTTCATTTTATAACCCTTATCTTACTCCTTGGAAATCCTATTTGATTACAAGTCTAAGTGAAAACAACTACTAAAGTTTATTTCATGGACTCTCTTCCAAACAAAATCACGAAAACAACTTCCAGGAAAATAGATAAAACTAATCACCATTATTCTATTAACCTAACATGAAACTAATTACCACTAATACTCAAACTCAAAAAAAGGTTCACACACATTCGAGACCCAACAGCTAACAATCTAGCTAATTCAAAACAGTTCCAGTCCATTTACACATTCCCAGTTTAATTACAATGTTCAGCTGACCAAATCATAGAANATCCAGTGCCGCTCTGGATGGCCTGGGTAGTTGCTTTAATCACCGAATAGCTCATAATTTTGTTAGTCTCGAGACCCTCTTACACCATACTTCCCATTTTTACTACCTCATTAAATGTTTTTCCAACTGCCGACACCAGATGACCATAATAAGTGGGCTCCAAAGCCTGCAGAAAATAATCGACCATCTCGCCTTCCTTCATTGGAGGATCAACTCTTGCGGCCTGTTNTCCCAGTTTAATTACAATGTTCAGCTGACCAAATCATAGAAAATTATCTAAGGCATAATAGAACTATTAAAGTAGTAAAGCTACAGTAAAGGAATGGCTTCAATTTCATTTTTTGTCCTCAATTGGAGATGCTACAGTGAATCAGGCTCAAAATGTGTACCTGAATTTGTAATTGAGAAGAAAGAGAAATAGGTCAGCAGCAGTAGATAATAGACAGCAGCACTTCGGAATCAAACAGTGACAAATACAATCAACTCAGCCCAGAAATGACTCAGTGGCCCAGGAATCAAATGAGACTAACGTAGCAACCCAAAATCAATACCAAAATGACCAAAACAAAGCTAGGAGATCAAAACACTCAAACAGATGATCCACAATTGATTCGAATTAACCAAATCCAATGCCAAAATGACTCGACCTGCCCTCAAACCACCAATATCGAACAGAAACAGAGATTCCAGTAACTTGTGTTCCTAACTGAGCTAGAAAATTAAATTGAATGCTGGAATTTGAAAAATGAACTAAGGAAACTAATGCAACAGTAGCTTTTTTTATTATTTTTGGACAGTTTTCTATTTTTTTTTTTTTGGTTTTTCTTTGAAGAAAGCTAAGATCTAAGAAGAGTTTTGGATCTGAATTTGAATTTCAGATCTGTGGAGCTTGAGGATGTTTTTTGGGGGGAATATTGAGGCTTCAAAACTTCTATTTCAAGGCATGAGAATTCCCTTTTATAGGCACAAAGATGGCAACCCTCAGATTTTTAATTTTTTTGGGTCTAATCCTTTTTAAATTTTCATTCTTGCTGAAGTGTCCCTAAAGTTGTGACTTGTTTTTCAAGTCATACTATGGGACTTCCCGAAATTCTGAATTGAACCCCAATCTAGAAGGTTCTAGGAACTTCAGGCATAATCTACAACATTTCTATCCAACCTTAAGTACCCAAATACCCCTGAATGCCTTTGAAATTACTCACCTGGGCCACAATTAACCCACCCTCCCTTTGACTAAACTACAGTTAGTTAAAAAACAAAACAACTATAGCCAATTCACCTAGAAACTAACAGAACTCCTAAAAATCAAAATAGACTAACCAGGCTAAGATCAATCTACCAAATCAGAGAACCATTAACAAGAAAACTAGTCTTTTAGCTAGTAAATCAAAATTTAACAAAACAAAATCTAATTACCACAGAACAAACTAAACCAAGTAAGAATGCAATCGATCATGAAGCAACAAACTAAACATAACAGTATTACTATGACCTGGGCTTAAGCAAAACAAAAATTCAAACTGAATAAAAAAGACTACTTACTACCAGACTAAACTAAGCTAAACAAATGAAACACATGAATTAACATATGATTCAGTATCGACGATTAAAGAAAAATGAAGGCAAAACACAGAATTACTAAAAACATGGGACCAATAATCAGAAATAAAATATGGCTAAAAACAAGTAACAATCACACGAATAAAACCAAACGAAATTAAACAAAATTTAAAACTAAGAACAAAAACTCAGTGATATATTTTTAAACATATAACATCGATTAAAAAATCAGCTCGACGCCATGAAATCCCCCAGAACATGTTCGAACCCTGAACCCTAGATCCGCAACTCGTCCAGTTCCTTTAAGATTCGAAGGTTTTTGGCTTGTGATTCAGGTTGAGGGAGTTCAGGGGACTATGGGGTGTGATTTTGGGTGGGTTTGGACACTTTAGCATTTTGGCCGAAAAACTTCCAACGAAGATTCGACGAGCTCCGGCAAGATTCGAAAGACAAGAGTTGGATATCTGAGACGAGGAGACTGAGGGGGATAAATGGTGTAATTTTGGGGTTGATCGGAGAAAGTTGTGTGGTGGCCGAAAAATCTTTGATTTGATATTTGACAAGTTTGGCCGGGATTTGAAGGGAAAGGTTTGCAGATTCGAGATGAGGGAGAAGAGGGGATTTTGGGGTGTTATTTTGGTAGTGATCGGAGAAGGTGGCGTCGTCGCCGGCGGCGACTTCTGGTGGCATTACAGAGAAGGTACGAGGATGACAACTCGGTCATTAGGGTTAGACTATTTTTCGGACAATTATATCTAATGTGAGGCTCAATTGTGGCCGTTGGATGATGAGAAATTGACGGCCTAGATCTTGTTAGATGAAATGGCGTCGTTTGGTTCTAGAGGAGGGGGCATGCTGGGTGTATCATTTGGGCTGGGTCGGTTGGGCTGGTTTTTGTGAAGGAAAAACTGGGCTTCGGCAGATAGGATGGCCCAAATTTGGTCTCCAATTAAGACCACTTTTTAAATTGTTTTCCTTTTATTTCTTTTATCTACTTTTGTATTTTATTTTGTATTTTTATATTTTTTCTAATTTTATAAAAATGCAAAAATTAAAATAAAGTCCTAATATATTTCAAAGTTAAACTAATTAACTCCTAAAATTGTTTAAAATCTATTTCGTGACAAATTCAACAATTAACAATTACAAATGCAAAAGTGAATTATTTTCTTTATATTTTATTCTAAAAATAAATTAACCCCTAATTAATCCTAAAATATGAAGTTAAATCCTAAATGCAAATGCCAAATGTATTTTTGTATTTTTCATATGAATTAAAATGCACAAATAAAATGCGAACAATTAACAGAAAATGACACAAAATTGTAGAATAATGAAAAAGATCGTTTTGTTTGAATTTTTGGAAATAATTCATATGTAGGGAAAAAATTACGTGCTCACACAATACACCACTCTGGTGATATGACATCTCATCACAGGCCTAAGCCACAACTTGCATAACCTACGCACCAATGAAGGGCGGTCTGAACATACTCAAATTATGACAAATGACTCAAACAAAAGAGCTGTAACTCAAACTCCTCAGTACCTTCACAACACAGGGCTGGGACCCCGTCCCACATCATAGAAATAGAATACCTGAATCTACCCCGAAGGGTCTAATCTCTATGTAGCCTTGCTACAATGCGCGATCTTATCCAAATACTGTTACACATGAAACACCTCAAGTTGCTATACTCGAAATTGACAACCAGGCACGATTGATATCTGGAACCCAAAAAATTCATTATACCCATGGTGAAACAAGTAATATACACATTCGATCCTGAAAGGACACAATCGATGCGCCATTCGCCGAGCAACACCCAATACGGACTTTCCTTAGAAACCAAGAAGCAAGGCATACAAAATAACATTTGGAAAACTATTCTCGACATCACACTGTTGCGGCGCGCGACTCGGTCCAGATAACATACCCGTGGAGGCGTGCCACCCGATCCACACAAATATCTCACATAGGGAGATGCACATCGAGCCAAATTTTCTCATTATAACAAAATACCGAGTATTGGTCATAAGCATACTGAGTGCATAATGATATCTACTTATAGCGTTGTAAGATACAAAACTCAACTTCCACTATGAATCTCGATAGCACCGCACTATATGTGCCCACAGTCCGAAAATCATAACGCCTCATAGCACAGAAAAAGCAACTCATAAATCTCCCCAGATCACTAGCAGGTTCAATAATGATCGAATCAACCTATCCTTAATGAATACAATTTGGGGCCAACCAAGCCAACTCAAGCTAAACACGTAGCCACATTGGCCTGTTAACGAACTCAATACCAAGGAGCCTGAAGCTGCTCCGCCCACTACTATAACTCATGCCGGAGCTGTACGATACGGTGCCCGACACCAAATCAATACCGAAATCCACAATCTCGCCCGGCGACATGCCCGACCACAAGGAATGCATCCGGAAAGTCCCTCAATACCGGAACGAAATTAATGGTAGAAACCTCTACACTGACATCCGCCACAAAGGCCCAATTAAGGAAAGCAATCCTCCCCAGCCGTCCGCTGGTCTTTAGAATACAAACCACTCTGCTAGAACACAATCCGATGCACCTTGCCATGCAACCTGTGGAATTTTCCGATATAACCCATAGCACAGTAGTCTAGAATAATCCAACACTGAGACAACCAGTCTACACCCCAATACCGTATCCACAATCTAATATACCAAGCAAAGAAAGATCCACTCGGGTCTCCAAATCCTAATAGCCACTAAACGGTGCTGATACACACGATCCACAGCCACCACATAGTCTGTACTTGAGAACTCCCAGTCTCCAGCTCCACATAGCACATAAATTACTATACCTGGTCCCAAATTCTGCAGTATAAATACATATTACACCTCGAGTACCCAATCATTCCACGAAAGATATTCTGAAATTCTCCCTGTGCCACCAAACAAACTCAGATATCAACAGCCGATCTATCAAGAAAATACCGCAACACTACCGAAGTGCCATCAACTTAATCACATTGCCCTTTTTATGAAACATATACTCTCGTCAAATCACTCCTATTCAGCAGTACCATTTCCTTGATTACCTGAGGCTACCTGTTGCCTGAGAATTTTATGAACTTCTTTTCAGAACTGATCTGTAACTCATCTAGCCAAGACCTTCCGTCAATCCCATCTAGAAGAGGAATCATTACACATTTCATACTTCGCATACCCATAGAAAATATATTCATCTCCAAACCACGGTAAAAATCCAACAAGGACTCTCTCCCCCAATTCCACGTGCACAAGCTAAACTGCCAGGACTGAATCCTTCTACTCAAACCAAGCTAAGCAAGCTGCCAAAACTCAAGAGCATTGCTGCAAAATGCATGTAAGGCTCATTACCTCGAACACATACGAAGAATTAATCATGCCCTTACTATACCGACTCAGTATACTATCAACCTATTCCATTTATCAAACTTCCCCTCCGATTCATCATCAACTTGATATCTCTCCCTCGTTGTAACATCACAATGCCTCAATCCAGGCTTACCACACGAGATTCAAACATAAGACCACACTATCTAAGGCCCATAAGCCGTGAAATACTCTTTCAAATGTTCCCAGAAATACTGTATTCCAAAATACTCTACTTGAAGAACTTCCCGCGAATCTGAATTCGTTACCATTACTTTCCAGATACTGATACATAGAATTCCATAATTAACATAGAATACCACAAGTTTTGACTTATCCGATGAAGACACAGTCTCTGACCACATACACTCCCTTGAGACACCTGATCGTTTCATGTAGAATCTTGAACACAATAAAACCATTTTCAAGAGTCATTCACTCTTATTCAAACTGCAAATTACCTGACTTAACAAACAGAATCACTCGTGCCTTATTAGAACTCTGACACCGTAGAATATGATCTCATTCCAATACAACCAAGCAACTTTCTGCTCTAAGCATCGAGCATTCTTTATCAATAATAGCTCAAGACACCCTATTATTTTCACATATCTACGAAGCACCATATAACCTTTGTTAAAATTTTTGCTTAACTTGTGACATCCTCGGCTTGATTTCTGCAACCAGGATTAATCCGCCAGCATACCTCGATAGGGAACCAACATAGCACATAAACGTACAGTCAGCTAATCAATAGCAACCTCCCCAACTTGGCTCGAAGCCATATATCAAGACACACTTAACAACTCATAACACTTTTTCTCTAATGATGACACAATGAGATTAAACTCAATTATCTACAAGTTTGTGAAAACACAGATCATCTAGTATTGCAATCCTCTGCAAACCTCGCATTCATCCCCATATCAACTGAGTCCACTCCCTTGAGCGACCCGAATTTATCAAATTTCAACACGTACTCTTCAATTACACATGATATCTTCTAACATACCCACAAGGGTCATATCACTTAAGAACTCTCCGCAGGAGATAACCCACCTGCTTTGCCTCAATTCTATATTTCATCACACCTTCCACCATCATATACGTTACACAGTCATTTTAGCCTTCCTGAGTCTGAACTCAGGTACCTCATGAAATGCACTACACTCCCCAACTAGGAGACATAAAAATATTCTTGACGGGCCCATATTCGAGCTACCCATACTTCTTCGCCACTACCAAGTCACATAGATACATCTCGCAGTACTAACATACTCATCACATGAATATCAACTTGCCATTCTGGCTAATAGGGACAATACCGAACATATAAGTTTAACACACTTGCTCACACAATTAGCACCTCGGTGCTCAAGCCATAGGCAAAGATTCGGCCTCAAGTCCTCCAGACTGGCCCAACATCAAACTCACGGAGATTACATCTCGCCCCTCGATCGGGGAATCACAATCCATCAAGGCACATACAATACCGAGCACTCATGTGCACATACAAACGCGTGGAAGGAATTTCAAGAGTTATATCTCCAGCCGAATCAAGTACGCACGATAAGAATTTCAAGAATGGGAAGTTTTCCTAAATGTTCTACAGCCTCTCGAGGATAAATACAGACTTCTCCGTACCGATCCACAAGACTCTACTAAACCTGCTTATGACTCGTAAGACCTAGTAAACTACACTTTGATACCAACTTGTCACGACCCAAATCGCGAACCCGGTCGTGATGACGCCTCTCGTGAAGACAAGGCCAGCCAACAGATTAACAATACTTCTTTTAATAATTTCTTAGCAAGAAAGAGTCCAAAATAATAGATTACATTATCATAAATGCAGAAGAAAATGATATAACAGGGAACCATCCCAGCTCATCCCGAAATCGGGATGTCACAAGTCACAAGCATCTAAAGAATCCTGAACACAACTACACGGCTAATAATATACAATAATAAATTCTAGAATTTTAAAGGCAACGCCCGGTGCCGCGAACGCTGCATGTCACCTTGCTCAGCCGCAATAGTAGTACCTTCAATCAGCTAATAACCTGCTACCGGGTGAACAATACCTACAACTGCACGCGAGGTGCAGGGAGTAAAGTGAGTACTCTAACTCAGTGAGTAATAAAAGTAAATAATAACTGAGCAGTAAGAAATCACGTATAACAGATCATCATGCTGTATAGAAGTAGTGAAAAGCCCTTAAATTGAGAAAATCAATGAAAACTGTGAAACCTTTCAGAGTATCTTGGCTCAGTTTTAAACCTCTTTTAAAGATGATCCTTTCAACAATTGCGAAAATAATTTTCAACGATTAGAGACACTATGCACAGAGACCCGCCCCTCGGGCAATATTCTTATTCCCGGTCAGCCACTGTTACCTGACCAAACGTATCATACAGTGTCATTGTTACCACTGTCTAAGATTTATCCGCTTTAAGAGTGTTCAGACAATACCAGAACAGCAAACAGATATCTCAAGAAATAACACAAACAACGAATAGTGAACAAATGCATGAATGCAATGCAATGCAAATAACGGTACATTCCAATACCTGTTGCGGTGTGCAGCTCGCTCCATTTATTTATCGTTGACGGCGCTCATTGGGGGTGTGTACAGACTCCGGAGGGGCTCCTACAGCCCAAGCACAATATCAGCCATATCGTGGCATCAAACAGGCTCTCGGCCTCAATATCAATATATCATCGCTGCGGCATGCAGCCTGATCCACATCATAGGGAGATATATCCTCACTATTGGGTACTCAACTCATCTCAATCAAATAAATGCACATCCACTCGGGCGTTACGTACTGTAGGGATCTCAGCCCTCATATTCATTTTATTTATGATTTCATGTTCAAAATATAGTTCTTATCATATTTTTAATAGTTGAAAACATGACTGAGAGTATGATTTATGCAAACAAGTGAGGAAAAACAAATTAAGCCTAAGGATTTTACAGGTCGGCACAAGGCCCCAAACGTGGCAATAAGCCCAATTCACAGTAATAAAGTATGCGTCTCAATTGCCAATATAGTAGAAATATCACTCGAGATGGACCAAGTCACAAACCCCCAATAGTAAACGACCCCGCATTCATCATAGAATGTGTGTCACGCCTCAATACAGTGTTACGATGTGAAATCCGGGATTTCAAACCCTCAGGATATCCTTTACAAGCATTACTCACCTCGAACCGGCGAAATCCCTAGCTCGCGATACCTTTGTCCCTCAAATCGTCCTCCATGCGCGTCGAACCTAACCAAAATCAGAGCGAATACATCACAATATGCTAAGGGAACAATACCCAATTGAAAACAATCGAGAAATAGCAAAAATCTCGAAACTGGCAAAACCCGAGCCCCGGGCCCACTTCTCAAAAAATTACAAAATTTACATTACCGGATTCCTCGTCTCGCCATGAGTTTGTACATACCAAGAACTCCCAAATCCGAGCTCAAATGACCTATCAAATCCCAATTTGAAACATCAAAACTCAAGCCCTAGCTTTACCCCTTTTTAATGAATTTCAACCAATTTCCATGTTAAATCTAACATAATCTCGTGTATTTAGGCCAAGGAACTTACCTGTAATCATTCTCCCTTGAATACCTCTTCAAAAATCGCCTCAAAGCTCTCAAAGCTCGATAAAAAATGGTGGAAAATAATGCCTAGCTCGCGGAGGAAATAAAACCTTTAAACCCTTCTGCCAACAGTCCTTTTCGCTTCTGCGGTCCCGCTATCGCTTATACGGGACCGCTTCTGCGGCCAAAAATCCGCTTATGCGGTTCTTACTTAAAAACCCAACGTCCTCTTTTGCGTCTCCACATCCGCTTCTGCGAACCACCCAAGACTGCTTCTGCGGTTTAGAATCCGCTTTCTGCGGTTTATAGTCCGCTTTTGCGGACTCGCGTTTGCGAACAATGTTCCGCTTTTGTGGAACCACTCCACCAGGCCAAGAACCGCTTATGCGATCCTCCACTCGCTCCTGCAGAACCGCTTCTGCGGTCCATTTCCGCAGAAGCGGAAATACCAGCTAACAGAAAAGCTGAACCTGCAACACACCTCGAAACTCTCGTTTAACCACCCGAATCCACCCTGAGGCCCCCGGGACCTCAACCAAAGGCACCAACATATACAAAAACATCATACAAACTTGTTCCAATCATTAAAACACATCAAATAACACTAAAACCATTAAATCACATCGGATTCAAGCCTAAGTTTCTTAAAAACTTCCGAAATACACTTTCGATCAAAAATCCAACCAAACCACATCCGAATGACCTGAAATTTTTCACACACATCACAAATCACATATCAAAGCTATAACAACTTTCGGAATTCCATTCCGACCCTTGGATCAAAATCTCACCTATCAACCGGATATCGCCAAAATGCTAACTTCATCAATTCAAACCTAATTCTACCCCGATCCTCCAAAATTACTTACGATTGCGCTCCTAAGCCTCAAATCATCCCCCGAAGCTAACCGAATCTTCGGGAATCACATCCGAGCCCTCTAACTCACAAGTCAACTTTTGGTTGACTTCTACAAACCAACCTTTCCTTAAAGAGACTAATTGCCCCATTTCCTACCAAATCCAATCCGAGTCAACTCAAACTCACCCAACACATATAATAAATCATGAAGGAGTAATAAACAGAGAAAACGGGACGGAAACACATGAGACGACGGGTCGGGTCATCACACACCGTCACCTGAACCCCTTCAATCCATGGGGTTTATCTTCGATCTTGGGCGTTATTTGGCCTCCTATCTCCATTGGTTATACGATTTCTATGCTAATTGATGTAAATCTAAAGAGACTCGAACCAAATCTAGTTCAAAGTCTCTCCTTTATCGATTATTCTGTCTATGTTCACTCCGATACCTGTGAGTACGAGTATCTTCGTATTTTTGGGGTTTCAAACCTCTGGTTCAAACTAGATTTGATTCGCTTCTGTCTATTTTTTATGAACCTAGATACTTTGTGGTTGAATCCATTTAGATCTCTTTAGATCTAACACGAATGTATTTCTCCCTTAAGATTTTCTGTTCTTACTATTATTATTAACCGATTTTGTCTACCCTAAAGCTAGGGTTTTGATTTCTGATAAATTTTTGCAAATGTTTTCATCTATAACCTTCTTATTTACTTTTCGACTGATTTTTACTTGATTTAATCAAGCTCCATGTATATGTCTTTGTGTTTCTCAAGGTTTTGATTATTTAACTGTTTATCCTACTGTCTTTTGCCCCTTTACCTTTAATTTTGTCAATTAAGTGTTAATTGATTTTTATTATCCAAATTAGGATTTGAATTTAGTACCCGCATTTCCTTATTAAGATTTTACCATATTTTTATCTTATTTATGTGATTGATTATCGGTGCTACTAGCCTAATTTTGTGTTTTGACTTTTAATTGATCTCTGGACTTCCTACTCACCTTATTTAGACCTCAATCTTGACTGTTGATTTATTCCGTGTTAATTTGAGTGATACTTCCATGATTCTACCTATTAATTGATTCTTGTTAGCCCTAATTGATTGATTAACTGATCTCCTTGCCTTATTTGCGTACCATTGATTCTCCTACCTTATTTGGTTTTACTCTACTATATGCTATAAAACCCTTCATTGTTCTAATTTTCAAAGGACACACACACTCAGACTCATACATATACACGCTGACACACAAGCTCACACACCATTACAGACTTACAATCACCTTTACGCACTTTTACAATTTCCTCACTTTACAACTCAATAGCTCTCTGTTTTTCCTCAAAAGATTTGAGTTCTCTTTGTATGCAACTACTCTGATTTTTATATTGTTTAGTCGGCTGGAGTCCAAGGCTGAACTCTTTGGATCAAACTACCATTACATTTCTGTTTACTTTCTTCCTAACCGGTATGTGTTAACTCGTGTCATTGTATTTCTTCCTAACCGTCATGTGTTAACCCGTGTCATTCTACTATGTTCCATGTGCTTATTTGGTTAGCTTATTTCAAGCCTCAACATGTTTCTGTGTGATCTATGATTCCTGTTTACTTTTTTCTCAATTGGCATGCTTCAGTTCCTATTATCTATCTTATAGTTTATGTCAACCTCGATATGGTTTCTATTACTACTTTCTCAACTAGCATGCTTTAGTCTCTGTTATTCTATTCAACCCTATGTGTTTATTAGTTTAAAATTTTATCATGATTTTGTTTGTTATTTGACTATATGATTCCACTTAGTGACAATACTGAACTAAGCTATAATGTGAAACCCTGCCCAATTCGGCTGTATGCTTCCTGTTCTGATCATTTGTTAGATACTACAAGCAAGGTGTAGCTAATCCTGTATGTTAGCTTTTGTGATCACATTAAGTTCTAGTATGAGTATTTTTTCTGAACCAATGTCAACTTAGTTGAATTATATGTTGAACATGAGTTTGTTTGTGCAGTTCTGTAACTATCCTGTATGCACTAGTTTTTGAATCTGTCCCCTTACCCTTATCTTTTTGAAAATTAGCTGTCTTCTAAACATATTCCCCTACCCTCTACATACGAGATTTCAAACGTCTACTCTTAGTTACCTAGGTTCTTACCACCCCTAGTGTGAGCACTGCCTAGGGTCCCTGAGACTCCTTGGAACTCGGACACATTGGGGCTGATTTTCCAATCTCTTCTGAATTCTGTATTGAAAGTGTGGTTCTAGTGTGAGCATTGCCTAGGGTCCTTGAGGCTTTTGGAAACTTTGACACACTGGAAGCCTGATTTAAGGTGTTGTGGATCCCTGCTATTGTTTCAGAGCTGTTGCGTTTGAAGGCCTGGCTCCCAGGTTTATATTGGGCCTGCTAAGGATCCCTATAGTGTAATGGATACTATTATAATTTATTCATTCTGGGCTGTAATAATCTTTGTAATATATAGGTTTGGGGCTTATTAGTAAAATCAAAGGAGGGTTTTTCTTATATTTTTAAACTCGGGTAGAAATCCTGCCTATAGGTTCCTTGGTTTAATTATGCGAATGTTCTTACTTGTTTAAAGATTGCCTATAGGATTATTCTGCTTGTGACTCTATATTTCCATATTCTTGGCCTACTAAATATACTGCCTCTAGGTCTTCCGTTAATTCTGCCATTAGCAATCATGCATATGGGATTTACGCAAGTTTCAATTAAATGTGCATTAGTGACTATACTTATATTTCTATGTTTGATTTTATGGTAATCTGCATGATTTATGCCCATATCTGGTTCATAGATATCCTGCTCATATGGTTTTTAACTCAATTAGCTAGATATCATGCCCACAGGGTTTTAACTCAATCAGTTAGATATCATGCCTATAGAGTCTTTAACTAAATCAGTTAGATATCATGCCTATAGGAGGTAGAATCAGTTTTCATTTAGATACCATGCCTATAGGAACAAAAGCAATCAGTTTTGACACATAGAAATCATGTCTATCTGAGCTAATTTATTCTGCAAATTAGAAAGCATGCCTATAAGATGTAAGGAGATAAAAATCTATTTTCATGAGTTCAAAATTAGTAATTCTCTTAGAAATCATGTTATAGGGGCTTTAACCAACTTTTAGATATCATTCTGTTCTGGTTATCATTAGGCACACCTGTAGGTTTATTAAGAATTCTGGGCCAAAAAACTATGATCTCATGCTGCTTGAAACATGCCCAGATTCAGACCTTAATCAAATCAGTAGGCAAGCCCATAAGTCTGAATGCTCGTTTAATAAAGCTGTTGTATATTCTATTCATGCTCATCTGGATATCTTGTCTATAGGATCCTAAAGTATAAAAATTTTATTTGTTTGAGTTGCGTGCATTGTTGTCTACTTGTGGAGGTCAACATGAGCCTTTATTTGCTTCTTATATGACAGTCCTATATGAATTTTGATTGTCGCTTAGTTTTCTCATTGTAAGCAATGAAGGTGAGTCTAAATCCATCCAAATAGAAGTACTAAACACCTCTAGGACTATAGGTAAGAGACATGTAGTGCACTCATAAGGTACGCATTAGAAGTTGCTAGAACACTTAGGTAACAACTGAAAGATAGTAATGGGGTAGTAGACGAGATGATGACTTGTGCGTTAATACTATGCGTAACACCCCAATTTGGGGAAAGTTACCAAGTATTGCATGGAAATGATCCTATAGGCTAAAAAAACCTAGGACCCTTTTTATTCCTGTTTTGGAATGATGTCTGTCTAAACTGTTTTATGCCACTTTAAGACTAATTCGCTTAATTAAGTTTGGTCGGGACCCACCGTTGTGGATCTTGAGGGGTGCCTAATACCTTCCCCTCAAGGTAATTCATGAGTTAATTGTTCTGGGTGGCCTAACGCACCTTAAGCCGTTAGGTGGCGATTCTTCAAATCTCTTACCCAATTCCAAAAGAAAAGGAGTTGTCCCAAAATGTCGAAACCTGGACTCCACGAGAAACAAGGTGGCGCGACACTAGTGCCATAGCTAATGAATCTTATGCACACATGAAGCGTGGTAGACTATTGGCTTCCAAGGATAGAAATCCTACGGAAAAAAAAAAGGTAAATGGACATGATGGAATAATAAAAGGATATCTTAATGATATTCAAGATTTGATTAATACTGATATTTCTTGAAGAAATCAATAAACACGAGACTCAAGGGAATGAGGAATTATTAATGAGATCCATTGATGATCGGATAAATTTAAATTGATCGAAGATAGGTGTGGATAATATTTTTGCATATAAAATTATACTTAACATTATGCAAGATAGTGAGGATCTTGAACCTCGATCCATCGAAAGAATGTCGACATATATGTGATTGGCCAAAATGGAAATAGTTAATTCAATCGGAATTGAATTCAGTCGCCAAACGTGAAGTAATTGGATCGTAGTCCAAACACCTAATAATTTTAAACTAGTTAGCTATAAATGGGTCTTTGTGTGCGAAAGAAAAATGAGATAAATGAAATTATAAGGTACAAGATACGCCTTGTGCACAAGGATTCTCACAAAGACCTGGTATCGACTATGAAGAAATATATTTACCAGTTATGGATACAATAACATTTCACATCTCATAGTTGTACATGGATGCCTTTAAATACATCTGATAGATGTAGTTATTGCCTACATTTATGGTTCACTTGATAATGAAATTTATATGAAGATAATGAAGGATTTAAAACACATGAAGCATATAGTTCAAAGTCTCGAGAAATGTACTCGATCATATTACAAAGATCTTTGTGCGGTTTAAACAATCAAAGCGCATGTGGTATAATTTACTCACTGAATATTTGATTTGAAGGTTATATAAATGACTTCATTTGTCCATGTATTTTTGTAAAGAAAACAACATCAGAGTATGTTATACTTGATGTTTATATTGATGACGTAAATCTCATCGAAACTCCAGAAAAGCTCCTAAAGGCAATTAAATATCTTAAGAAAGAATTTAAGATGAAAGATCTTGGAAAGATGAAACTTTGCCTTGGTTTGCAAGCTGAACATTTTATGGATGGGATCTTTGTCCATCAACCTGTCTATACAGAAAAGTCTTAAAAAGCGTTTATATAGACAAACACACCTATTGAGTACCCCAATGATTGTTCGATCACTTGAAATGAATACGAATCCGTCCCGACCTCTAGAAGAGAATGAAGAATTCTATGGCCCTGAAATACCCTATCTCAGTGCAATTGGTGCACTTATGTATCTTATTAATGCTATAAGACCTGGCGTAGCATTTTCTGTTAATCTACTAGCAACATATAACTCTTCTCCTATGTAGAGATATTGGAATGGAATTAAGCATGATATTTAAAGGAAACTCTTAATATGAGTTTGTTTTATGCTAACAAAGGTAGTGCAGTTCTTGTTGATTATACATATGCAAGTTATTTATTTGACACACAGAAAACTCAATCTCAAACAGGTTATCTATTTATATGAGGATGTACTGCAATATCATGGCGATCTACAAAACAGTCTATTTTTGCAACTTCCAACATTTCACTAAAGTTATTTTTCACACATGATCTCCAGAAGAATGATAATATCGATGTGCAGTTAATCCGTTCAAATGACAATCCGGCAGATTTAATCACTAAATCTTTACCAACTCCAATTTTTTAGTAGAAGGTATACAAGATTGGGATGCGGATTTTGAGATAAGATTTTCATCAGGGGGAGTAAAATACACGCTATACTTTTTTTTCTTACTAAGGTTTTTTTCACAGGATTTTTCTTGTAAGGTTTTAATTAAGGCAACTAGCAACGCAATAAAATGACTTCCTGAAGAAGATTATCTATTTAATACTCTGTTATAGATAATTTTCTTGAAGAAGATTATCCATTTGATACTCCATTAAAGTTTATCTATAAAAAGTTGGCAGGTTGCAAACATGTGATGTAGATAGCTTACAAGCAACTCAATAAAATGACTTACAACAGTTTCTTATTACATAGGCAGAGTAGCTCGTGCAAACAACTTACAAGAAGCTCAAGAAAAGTCTTGCAGTTGCTTCCTTTCTTCTATAAATAGAGGAGGTTTTAGTTCATTATGTATATCAATTTGAGGTTGAATAATATATCAGCCTCACTTTATACTTACCTTTGGATTAGTTACTTTACAATCTTTATTAACAATATAAGAGTTCTACGAAGTAATATTAAACACGCTAAAAAAAGTTTCCTATATTTTGACAAATATATAAAGAAGAAAACTCAATTAAGAGTTAAGGAAAACTGTCAACATTTGACCTAGTACCATTAGAAACTGTTCAATTTTACCTTTTGTTATACTTTAAATTCATTTATACTTTTATATTAGCAAATTATTTCGTATTGTCTTTATCATCAAGGGAGATTTATAGTGAAATGGGTGAACGCCACATACAAAAATACTTTGAGAATATTGGTTCAAATTTACCCTTCTACTTTACATTACAATTCAAAATTACTCTTAGATTGGAACTCCATCGGCATTGAAGGAAAAAATAGGACTTTATTTATAAGACAAGCATTTCTATCAATTAAAGAAGATCATAACAACATGAGTAGATGCTGACAATTCACATCCTAACTATGACTACATCCTCAGTTAATAAGCAATCTGGTAACGTTATATCTAGGAAAACCACAACGAAATTAAGGAAATGAATTCAAATATAAGAAGAGCTCTTTTCCACTTTGGGATTCTGTATTTCCCTGCAGATCTTGTTTGCTTGAAGTGTATCACTTTGAAACTGTTACTCCCAGATGCACACGCAAGTATACGTGGTCGACAAGTAATATATGATTGAAAGTCCAGATATCGTACCCACAGGGACTTGTGATTAACTATCAACTAAATTAAACCAAATAGTTAATCTATTCAAGCGAATCCTAACGTATGAATATTTAACTAAAATAAATCTAAAGTAACAAATTAAGAGATTAAAGAAACAAGTTGGCAAATTATAGAGACGAATTCAATGTGAGTGAATATTCTAGAATTATGGGTTAGCTAACAATCCGGTTGAGATTTCCACTTAAATCGTCTGATTAATTTATCTGGTTTATTGGTTGACAGGGTTAATATTACTCGTAGTCTTCTCTCGAAGTACAACTCGCCTATTCAAGCTAACCTAACTCCTATATTCCTATGGAATTAGGATTAATAAGAACACATTTATAATTCCGTATAGTAATCAAGCAAGGCGATTAGATATATTCTTATCCTAAACGCAAATCCGCTCCCCTTAAGAGTTAAGATCTTGCTCTACTCAATCTTATATGCAATCTAGAATTCCCTCTCCCTAGTTCAATCCTAGATTCGTAGATAGTATTCAATTGGTGATCAAGCAATCAAATAATTATGCACAAGATTGAATAAATAAAGCAATATGATAAAATAATAAGAACAATTCAAGCTTCAAACTACAACGTTCATGTAGCACCTGTGAGCACGTGATTTTTGCCTCGCTTAAATTACTCCTATAGAATTCATTAAAATTAGGATTTTGCATTTATTATTTGAATTTTAGGGAATTAATTACATGTTTTTGTGAATGTGTGCATTTTTAATTGATATAGCTCATGGAAAATACAAAAATAGCATATTTGCATTTTTAGAACCTCATTTTAACATTTTTTTTAGTTAATATCACAAAAATAGAAGAAAATAACAAAAATAGTCATTTTTTGCATTTTTAGTTTAGATTTATTTTTAAAACTAGGGTTTAGTTTATTCTAGAAATTAATTTGTTTAATTCTAGGGTTTAATCAGGTTTTGGTAGTTTTAATTTTTGTGTTTTAAAAATGAAAGAAGTCAAAAATAAATAAAACAAAAAGAAGTGAAACAATAAAAGGCAATCAGGCCATCAGTGTTAGGCCAAAATTGAGCCCAAAACTCCCCAAACCCACTTCAAAAGCAAACCCAGATAACAGCCCACCCGGTCCACCCTTTTTTAATTCGAAACGATGTTGTTTTTATCATGTTAGATCTGAGCCATCGAGGATACATCATCCAACGGATCAGAACGAAGGAAAACTAAATATAGTAATGTCGGATGCCTCACCCCCGACCCCTCTCCCCATCGTCTCAGAGTAGCCCTAATTCCCCACTGCCTTCCGCCGCAAACCGCCGCCAGAAATCGCCTCACGGAGGCAGCGAGTCACCAATAACCCCCAAACTTTTACCATAGCTTCCTCCTTTCCTCCCCTTTCCATATCCATTTTTGGATTTCTTCGAATCCCAACCAAACACCTCAAATACTTGAAACCCTAGGCGCCGCCGCCACCGTGCACGGCGACGCCGCCTCCAAATCACTTTAAAACAACACCCTATAATCCTCATGCCTCCTTCACACCTAATATGGCACTAGTTTCCTTCGAAATCGACCAGAACTTCTCAAATTTCAGATCTAATTTCGAGCTTCAACAGTTCAAGCCATGTCAACTCAAGCTTTTGTTCTGCGAGACTTAGGAATGATTAGCTTCAAGCTCATATGAACCGGAACATTAAGCAGAGTTTTAAGTTTAATCAATAAGTTTTCCCAAATTTTTTTTTCTTTTGTTCCTCTATAGATTTTTCCCTTTTTTATGCATTTGTTTTCTGATTTTGATTTAATTTTATTTGTCTCAGTTGCTCTTTTGTTTTAGGATTAATTTAGGGTTTTAATTTGATTTTGCCTTGTTAAGTTCGTCTGTGCGTTTTGAATCTTGATGATTTTATTTTGATATGATTTTGAACCTCCTACTAATCCGATGATTGAAAACATAATGTTGTTGTTTTAATCTTGTTTGATTTCGATGGCATTTTTTTTTACTTACTTCAGTTTTCAATTCAGCCTTAGGGCTTTAGTGTTAATTAGAATTATTTTAGTTTGGTTATAGCTGAAAGTTTATTTCATGTCTCGTTAGTTAGTGTTAATTAGAATTTTTAGATATTCTTATCGGTAATGTTTGGTTATAACTGATTAGTCTCTAGTTTAATATTGACTAACCATGGTAAACTGAGACCAAGGGGCTGGGTTAGTTGATATAGGGGTAGTAATTTCAGAATTCAAAATAAGGGTAATATAGGTAATTCAATAGATAGGGAATCCTGCAAATAACTAAATTGGAAACCCCTAGAATGTTCTAGATGGGGTGCCAATTGAAATTTTAGGACTTTGAATGCAGTAACTTGGGCAACAAGCCAAAAACTTCGGGACTAATTAGTAAAAACTGAAAATAAAAGAGGGGAAAAGGGGGTAAATGAAAATCTGGAAACTTCCCCTCAATTTTGCCTATAAAAGGCAGTCCCCACTGCCTTATTTCAAAAAGTTTTTAGATCTGAAATCCCCCCCTCCCCAAAAGCTTCCAAAAATTCGAACTTCTAAAAGTTCAAAAAATTTAAAATCCAAAAACAAAATTGAAATCTGAGCATCTGAGCAATTCACTTCTAAATCTCTGCTCTTCAAAATCCAAAAAATAGCATAAAAACTTCAAAAAACATTGTTTCATTGAAGATTCCCTTAGGTCAAGCTTGAATTTCAGCTTTTAGATCAAACTCTCGATTCATACGAGGTCAAAAATGGTTTGAATATCTTCAGATCTAGATTAGTTTAAATTCAGAAGGATTTTGGGTCAATTTCGAGTCTGATTGGCTTAATCTGTTCTGATTTCGTTGGTTTACTGGTGTTTGTCTTCCACAAATCATTCCTGGGTGTTTTGACATTGTTTTGGGGTTGAAATTGAACCTGTTGCTGTTGGTTAGCCACTACTTACTAATGTCGACTCTCTTCTTCTCCTTTGTTTCATTATAATTCCAGGTACACCTTATGTCATTCTCAAGTTTGGAAGTAAATGAAACTGCTGCTTGTTCTTTTCCTTAGTGAACTTCATTGCTGCACTTCTAGGATTTTTGTATTTTCAACGTATATTTTCATCTGAAATTAAGAACTGGGCTATTTGGGACTATTTAATATTTTTAAACTAATTGTAAGTCATTCTCCTAATGACCTGAACGCTGCATGTAGAAGTTAGATTCAGATTGCCATAATAGGATTTTAGAATCATGATTAATTCATTTCAAGGTTTTCGTTGATTGTATACAAAAATATGAGCATGTTTGAAAGCTATGATTCAAATGATGAATCTATAGTTCGTTAGGGCTCTAGTTGCAGGTTTCGACCTTATCAATGGTTGTAATCAGCTCTTATATTAGATATTAGTAGAATCAATGTCATTTTTAGTTTTAATTAATTTGAATAATTAATTTAGAGTATAGAATTTCAATATGTTAGTTTGAACAGGCATATTTGTTTTGAAACCAGGAAATCTGCACGTATACATATAGGTCTGTTCGAATTTAACATTCCAATATAGTTGATAATTACTCTAGTTTAATCGTTACTACCTATAATTGCTCATATTAATTTGTAGTCCAATAGTCCCACGTAAATAAAAATTGTTGCTAGTGTTTGGTACGTGAAATGGTGCCCCAGTACTTCTCATTTAGCTTCCTAGTTCCATGTTTCATATATATCAACATTAAGTCCATACTCCAGCCCCCTGAATTGGATCAATATTGGTATTGAAATCAACTCAAATAGTAGGTCAAGTAGCAGGCCCAATGGTATTGTTTCGAATCTATTAAGATGACGACTGATGTGAGCCTAAAGCCCAGTTTACCACTTTTTGTATTGGGCTCGTTTTGAGGCCCAAAGCCTTGGACGTTTGGTTTGAACATACGGAGGATCTCAATCTACTCACTAAGTATTGGATATGATGACAGTGAAATAAATTTGAATTATAAATTTGGGCCTTCGAGTTAGGTAGAGAATTCAAAAATTAAGAGGTTTTCCACTTTTGTTCGAGTTCGGACTTGAACTTGAGGCCCGAATTTTATAATGCTAATTAATTAGGGTTCTTTTTAGGGACAGTCGTTAATAGAAAATCGTAGTTCTTTTAGATGTTTATAAAACGAGGTGCGCTACACCAAATAAAACTCATAAATTGTGTGGCCCTCTTTTAAATATTTATATTAAAATACATAAAATTTGGGACGTGCCACTTAGCGTATTTTCATGGCCTCCCAAAAAGTTAATAACACGTTAGTCGTTATAGGCTCACTTTTAATAATTTTACCTTCCTAAATACGGGTGTGCATTTCATGCAACCCAAATCTAAATCCCAAAACGTTGAATAAAATGTGTCGAGGATCCGGGTGAATTTCATGTGACGTGATCCAAAAATATATTTTAAACGACGTTCAATTTCCTAAAAAATTTCGTTAATTGAAAGTGGTAAATAATTTTAAAATGGCACTATAAGATAACATGTATAAAAATCAGATTTTTAGCCAATTATACTAGTTTAAGCGACCATGCTAGAACCACGGGATCCGGGGGTGCCTAACACCTTCCCTCGGGTTAACAGAATTCCTTATTCGCAGACTCCATTCGGGAAGTCGAAATTTTCCTCGATTTGGGATTCAAGATAAACCAGTGACTTGGGATACCAAAAGCCAAACCCATCCCAAGTAGTGACTCTAACATGAATAAATAATCCCATTTAAATAGAAAAATTTCCTTATACATTTATCCTTCAGGTGGTGTGTGTAAAAAAGGAGGTGTGATAACTGTAGCGACTCTGCTGGGGACACGAACCCAAAATTTCGATTCAGGGATCAAGAATTCGAGCTTAGTATAATTTTTATATTTGGCTTTATCTGATTTTTCTACATGTTCCATGCTATATGTGCTAAATATTTTACCGCTTTGATATTTGCTTGAATTGTATATAAACTGTTACGAATCCCTTCCTCTCTCTGAGTCTTCTACATCATGGAGAAGAGTGCAATTCGTGTAGCTTCTCTTCTATTTAGAGTCTTTTCCCATTTAGAACGAGGTTTGGATAAGTTGCTAAGCCGGCGGAGCTTCTGTATCCCCGGTATGCTGCCTCCCCCTCGGCTCAAGTTGTCCGCTCGGGTAAGCCAGGTCTAGACCAATAAACCTAGGGCTTAAACCTATAAGAATAAAACCTCATGTCGGATCCCTAGTAGGAACGTTTGTTTGTATCATGTGCATTTGACTTAGGGGACTCAACACAGGGGTTGGGTCCGTCTAGGACAGGTGACCTGAAGTGAAATGACCATCCTGATGCATCTTACGTGCTACTTGTGCATTTATTTGCTCGGCTTCGCATGTTGACCGGCTTGTATATAATGAGAGAAAATTAAGAAAAATAGCAATGTTAGGACTAAGTGAGGGTAACCATTTGTTGTGAAAAACCAATGCCCAAATAGTACCAAAATACTGCCAAATTTTTGAAAAATGGAAAAAGAAAAATATTTGAAAAATGGAAAAAGAAAAATATTTGAAAAAATGAAAAAATTGTTGTTAAAAAAATATACATTTTGATTTTGGCAAATCTGCCCGAACTACGCTAGTTTGATTCTCACCGGATATGAGATACCTAGGCAACCCTCATCGGGTCCAACCTCCATTTTGCAAAAAATATCCCAAAAATATCAAAATTTTAATTTTTGTCATAAATAAGTCGGGTGATGCTATTCTTGTTAAAATAAGCCGAATGTCCCCAAAAGGGCGCCAGAAGGCTATTTTTGCAAAAACAGCCACCCTGAGTCATTTTTAAACCGGTTTGTGGGCACGACCTTAAAATCTTTCTCCCAGAAGTGCTAAAAAGACGTATTTGCAAAACCAAGTCCTTGTTTTCTAAATAAAGAATTTTTTGCAAAAATAGCCATTTTTCTTTGTTAGGTCAAAATAAATCATTAAATCCCCTTTAAATAAATGTGCAGGATGAATCCAAGTAACATTGAACCCTTCTCAGTCCTGAGTGAGATCCCTTTGAAGCTCCACATGTGGTGGAACTACTTGGGAAAAGGTAGCAGAGAAACAGTGGTCAAGGTTTTGGGTGGTCTCGTTGATTTGTTGAACATCAAACCAAGAACAGATATTATTGAGGCATTGATACCGTTCTGGGACCCTACCTGTAATTTATTCCGGTTCTCGGACTTTGATCTTACGCCCACACAAGAGGAGATTGCGGGATATGCGGGTCTCAACGGGAACCTTAAGAGTAGATACCCATTGGCACCGAGACCGGTAACCCTTCACAGATTCTTGGACTTGTTGAGCATCAGTCGGGACATTCAAGACCGGCATCTAGCAGAAGGATGTTGCACACTGTATTTCTTATACCACCGATATGGCAACCCAAAGGGTTTTGAGGAGCCCAACACCAGTTTGACACATGCCGGGAACAAAGATAAATGGGAGGCCCGGTGGGGATTGGCATTCATGGTAGCTTTTTTGGGGTCATGATATGTCCAAGAAAAGATAGCCACATAGACATCGGCCTGGTAGGAATGTTGGATGTTGCCATAAAGAAGTCAACTAGCATAGTGGTTCCCTTGATTATGGCATAAATGTACCGAGCTTTAACCATATGCCGAGAGGGTGTAAAATTCTTTCAGGGTTGCAATCTGCTACTAAGCTATGGATACAGGAGCACCTTTGTCATTGCACGGGGTATATGAACTATGGTTTAATCGGGCTAAGTTGTATTGCGGAGTTCGGGACCCGGGTAACAAGTATTGAGTTCCCCGAGGGCACTGAGGCTTGGCTATCATGCTTGAGATCTTTGAATGTGGATAAAGTTGAATGGGCTTTTGGATGGCTTCCTGCTACTGAGGTTGTGTACACATCGGCGGAAGTACCTTATATTCTTTTGATGGGCATCCGAAGCATCCAACCTTACGCTCCCTACCGAGTCCTGAGGCAACTAGGAATATTCCAAATTGTTCACAATGATGAAGACTTGAGTGGACAAGTCATTGAGTTAGGCCCAAAAGATGCATTCCTGGAAGGAAAAATCCGACAAATATGGAATGAGTGTAGGTACCTTGAGCCTAAGGCTATAGTCCAGGATTTGGCCAGATGCGAAGTGCATCCCAAATACTTAACCTGGTTTGGAAAAAGATTTCAAATCCCTGAGAGACCCGCTAAAAGGCCACATGTACAACAATTCACCGACGGGGCCTAGGTACAGTGGGATTGGCTAGCCAAGGAAAGGGAATACCGAGCGAGAATAGGGAAGCTAGAGCAACAGGTCCAAGATCTTCAATTTGAAAAGAGTGTGCAAGCCACAGCTGATGAAGGTGATAAAAGAAAACTAGCCCAAGAGAATGAAGCTCTCAAAGCTCAAATTCAACAGATGAAAATAGCCTCCAAAAGTCAAGAAAGAAGTCGGTCCGACGAGAGATTGATAAAAGGGCTAAAAAAGCAAGTCTCGGATTACCAGGAAGAATTGGAGAAATCTGAAGGGAACATGGCAAAACTCCGGGCACAGTGGGCAAAAAAGAGCGAGGAAAAAGCCCAGTTTGTACAAAAAATGAAAAGAAATTATGAGGGAACCATTGCTAATATGAAGAGAAAAATGAACACCCTTGAAGATAAGGCAGCCCGGCAGGACAAAGAATTTCAGGCTGAGAGGGAACAATGATATGGGCTAATCGCCGAGATGGAGAAGGAAATAAAACTGTTGCAAGACCATCACTTCCATGACTCCCAGGTGTTAGAGGCTCGTAACCAACAGATAAGCCGACTACTCCAAGAAAAGGGCCGGATCAGGGAAAGAATCAGAAACATTGAAAATTATATTGTTATGAAATGTCAAGCCGATGAACGAATGGGTCGTACCACTTTTTTGCTTCAGTGATGATATTTGTTCGACATGTTATGAATTATTTGGAGCAGTTGCAAAGGGGTCTTGCATGCAAGCCCGCGACGATACCGAATGACGCCCCGCGGGCCCCAGGATTTGAAGCTTTGATGTATTCCTAGTTATCGAGTTTGTATTTTGCTTTTAAGTCTGTTTTGTAATTTTCCTTTTAAGAAAAACAAATAGTCTAGTATCTTTTGTAATCGAAGTTTTATTAAAAATCGAAAATCCCAAAAATTATTTCCTTATTTTTGCATTAATTTGCAAGAACTACGCTTGGTCTTATTCATGTTGGGTCATGATACGTAGGCAATTTTCATAAAATTCGATCGTAACCCTAAGAAGAAAAAAAGAAAAAAGAAAATCGTGGAAAGCAAATAAAAGGAAAACAAGAGAGGAAAAGAAACGCAAAAGAAGAAAATAAGGAATCAAGAGAAAAACCATGGCAAAAGAAAAAGGAGAAGTAGAAAATGAGAAAAACATAGGGAAAAACAAAACAAGAAAAAAACAAAAAGAGAAAGAAAATCAAGGAAAAACAAAAGAAAACCCGAGATGACACGTGCAATCGTAGCAAACATGTAGATACTCATTAACTGTATAGGTGCATCACACTCCAATGTGCGGTTACCTATCTGTTATTTGTTTCAAACTAACCGTTGTTGCTGTCAACTCCAGATTAGCTTTTAGAAACGGTGGTTGTTGTGGTACACTGGCACCGCATCAATACTTTACCAGATCGAGAGGCAGTGTGGAAATGTCTACAAAAATGACTTTGCCCGAAATTTCTATATCTGAAGATAGCCCCATCTCGGGAGTTCCAACATCTGAGTCTATCACAGCCAAAGAGAACCAGGTACTATGTCTCCGACTCATAGAGATGTGGGACGCCTGGACCAATAGAAAAGAACCCCCAAGCACCATCCCTGGATTTCCTGAACTATTTCCTAGATCCAGGGGTGTTTCCACCGTCCCCATTAGCCACCCAAATACTCTATTGGGACAGCATACTATGGCCGCTCTTTTCATAGGAACACCTTCTGAGGTCCTCCCCCAGGTGTTCCCATCAGGAGCAACTCCTAACATTTTCACTGCTCCACCATGCTCTGCTACAACACAATCTTCACTGACAAGGTCTCCTTTGGATCCTTCGGTCTTCACCTTCCAAAATCCTGTCTTTTAGGCGGATCCTCCTCAATATCCCACATATACTTACTCTCAGCCACCACCATATGAGCGTATACCGCGGCAAGATAAAACTCCCAAAGCTCCTGAACAGGACGAGATAGTGAAAAGAATGAGGAGCCTTGAGCAGAGTTTAAAGAATAGAAAGTCTTGAGTGGGCAAAAAAGTGTTTCTTACACAGATATGTGCATGTTCCCTCATGTGCACTTTCCCTCAGGATTTAAAACACCATAGTTCGAAAAGTATGATGGGCATGGCGATCCCATCGCTCACTTGAAAAAGTATTGTAATCAGCAGCGTGGGGCCGGTGGAAAAGAAGAGTTGTTGATGGCTTACTTCGGAGAGAGCTTAGTAGGCATTGCCTCAGAATGGTACATGACCAAAACGTCTCACGATGGCACATTTGGGACGATCTTTCCAGAGATTTTGTAAGGCAGTTTCAATATAACATTGACATCGCACCAGAGCAGAATTCTTTGGCACATTTGAAAAAGAAACCCTTAGAAAGCTTAAGAGAATATGCTATTAAATGGCATGAACAGGCATCAAGGGTGAAACCTCCCATGGATAAAGTATAAATGGTCACTGTCTTCCTCTAGGCTCAGGAAGCAGATTACTTCCAAAACATGATGTCGGCCATGGGCAAGCCTTTTGCATAGGCAATCAAAATTGGTGAAATGGTAGAGAAAGGTTTGAAAACGGACAGGATTTTGAGTAAGTTGGCCACCCGAGCAACCTCCCAAGCCATCCAAGGCGGGTCTGGAGGAATGGCCAAAGGTAAAAAGAAAGAGGAAACAGTTATGGCAACATTAGGGGGAAGAAGATTCCGGGCTCCTAGACCTGTGTTCTCTGAAAGAACCCCTCAACACTACTATCCTCATTCTAATATGGCTTATGCTCCCCCACCTTATGCAGTCATGAATGCATAACCCTTTGCCCGACCGCAACCACAAGCCAACAGAAATCAACCTCTATTCCAAAGAAATCAGCCTCCTTACCAGAACCACTATAATCCTCGACCACCGCAGAATAACTTCCGTCCTCGGGAACCACCCAGAAGACCAAACTTTACACCAATCGGTGAACCCTACTCCAGTCTGTTCTCAAAGCTTGTTCAAATAAATCTGCTACAACCCATACCCTAAAATAGGCAAAACCCGAAATCACCATCCTATTAGCGGGGCGTCCGATGTGCTTATCACTTAGGAGCTGAGAGGCATAGTACAGACAACTGTTGGACGTTGAAAAAATCCATGGAAAATTTGATAGAATGGGGGAAGATAGTGCTGAGGGACGAGGAAGTCCCAAATGTGACCAACAATCCATTGCCCGCTCACAACAACAGGCCGATAATCGGGATGATTTGTGAAGACAAGGAGTTTGATCCAGCCTTGAAAGCTATAATTGCTATCGCCGATGTAGAAAGGAAGCCCAAGGCAGCCCCGAAGCAAGAAAAAGGGGAAAAGAAGAATAAAATCATCAAGACTGAACCTGAGAAGAAGGATGAAACAAAATCAGAGACGGCGCCTCCTAAAAATGGAATTCTCTATGTTCCACGAGGTCGCGAAGAAAAGCCACTAGTTGTCAGCGCTCCAAAGAAGTTTTAAGTGAAAAAGGGAACACAAATGTATGTACCAAAAGGAGCTCATGTGGTACAGGGGACAATTAAACCGCCTCGGCTGAATGACCCAGTGGTTATTGGACGTGTACCACAGAAGCCAATGACAGACCCTCCTGCGGTTCCATGGAACTATCAGCAGACAGTGGTTACATACAAGGGTAAGGAAATCTCGGGAGAACTTCTAGGAAAGACCTCTGTTGAGAAATATTCAAATACACATGAGGTAAATAATGCCACACGAAAGCGCTTTCCATCCAAGAAGCCTGTGAGTACTGAGGAGGCAGATTATTTTTTCCAGAACATAAAGATGTCTGATTGTGAGGTAGTAGATCAATTGAGAAAATATCATGAACAAGTGTCGCTGCTATCATTGGTGACGAAATCCTCCGAACATCAGAAGATCTTAATGAAAACTTTGAATGAGGCGTACGTGCCAATTGAAACTTCAGTCGAACAGCTCGAAAGAATGGCAGAAAGATTCTTCGCCGTCAATCAACTCTCCTTTAGTAAAAATGACTTGCCTCTAGAGGGAGCGACTTACAACAAAGCCTTACATCTGACTGTCAAATGTGAAGGTTACTATGTCAAGCGAGTCATGGCGGATGGAGGCTCGGGTGTTGACATTTTCCCACTCTCCATACTACAAAGAATGGAAATCGGGACAGGAAGGATTTGTCCCAATAATGTCTGTGTGAGAGCCTTTGATGGCATTAAAAGGGATACCATCGGAGAAATTGATTTGCTATTAACTATAGGCCCGGTGGATTTCGAGGTGACTTTTCAAGTGTTGGACATGGATACATCTTACAATTTTCTTCTGGGGAGGCCCTGGATCTATGCTACGGGAGTCGTACCCTCCACCCTTCACCAAATGGTGAAATTCGAGTATGAAGATCAGGAAATCGTGGTCCACAGAGAAGACGAGCAGTCCATTTATCGGGACCCATATATCCCATGTTTGGAGGCGAGGGAAGGAAGTGAGCATATTGTTTACCAAGCCTTTGAAATTGTAGTGGCAAATCAGTACGAGGAGGGAAATCCTTGCCCCTAGCCTTTCTTGTCTAATGCTTCAATTATGGTGGCTAAAGAGATGATTAGACATGATTTCAAGCCGGGAAAAGGATTGGGAAAAGCACTACAAGGAATATCAGAGCCAGTAACCCTACCCACCGTAGAAAAGTTCTTCGGGATAGGCTTCCACCCTACCCCAGATGATGAAAATAGGCAGATGAGAGAAAGAATGAAGGATGGGTCCTGCCACAACCATTGCCACATCTCTATGATACTTTTGTCAAGCCTAAGTATGGCTAAGAGGAAGACGATGAGGTATTCACAATTGAGGAAATCGAAGATATATGTGGAGCTATGAGACAAATGCTTTATAAGACCCACATGGTTCAGCTAGGGCAAGGCACTAGCACCGTTGAGGTGCTATATATGGGACCAGATGCTAAACTCCAAAACTGGAAGGCTACGCCATTCCAGATCAGGTGGGAGTCCCAGTAGACTAGCCCTGCCACTTTTTCTACATCCCGAGTTATTTTAGGGTGTAACTCGGATGTTTCTTTTAGTTTCTTGTCTTTAATTTCCTGAATGTAAACCCCTATTATCTTTCCAAATTCCAAGAAATGAAATCAATATTTCATCGTCCATTTTCTCTTTATTCTTTCTAATTTTTATTATTTCCCTTTTTCATTTCTCTTTTCAGTTATAATAATGCGGCTTTAAATAACATGACATGCTTGCGGACTTCATGCCCAGATTCAAACACACTGTCTAATTGTGAAATAATGAACCAAGAACTGGAATATGACGAAAAAGAGGCTTTTAGGGAAATAAATCGAGAACTGGAACTATTTGAGAACAAACCTAAGCCAAATTTGAATGACACTGAACCGGTTAACTTAGGAACAGCCGAAGAAATCAGGGAAATCAAAATAAGCATTCACGCAGATAAGAAAACTCGAGATGCAATAATTCGACTCATGTTTGAGTTTAAAGATATGTTTGCTTGGTCATATGATGACATGCCAGGCTGAGCGTTGATCTAGTGGTGTATAAATTGCCAATTTACCCCGATTGTCCTCCAGTTCAGCAAAAGCAAAGAAAGTTTAAGACTCATATTAGTTTTAAGATCAAAGAAGAAATCACAAAACAGCTGAAAGCGGGGGTAATATGAGTGGTCCGATATACCACGTGGCTGGCCAACGTAGTTCCAGTGCCAAAGAAAGATGGGAAAACCCGGGTGTGCGTGGACTATCGAGATTTGAATAGGGCAAGTCCCAAAGACAATTTCCCTTTGCCCGACATCCACATCCTTATTGATAATAGCGCCAAACATAAGATACAGTCCTTCGTGGATTGTTACGCAGGATATCACCAGGTGTTGATGGATAAAGAAGATGCAGAAAAAAATAGCCTTCACCACACCCTGGGGTACATACTATTATCGGGTTATGTCAGTTGGGCTGAAGAATGCCGGAGTAACCTATATGAGAGCCATGACCGCCATTTTCCATGATATGATGCATCAGGAGATAGAGGTGTATGTGGACGACGTGATCATTAAGTACATAACTCAAGATGATCATGTTCGGGATTTGAGGAAATTCTTCGAGCGGTTGTGCAAGTACGATTTGAAGCTGAATCCGGCTAAATGCGCCTTCGGAGTCCTATCGGGCAAACTCTTAGGTTTCATAGTCAGCAGGAGAGGTATCGAGTTAGATCCAAGAAAGATAAAGGCTATTCGAGATCTACCTCCTCCGAGAACTAAGAAAGACGTGATGAGCTTATTGGGCAGGTTAAACTATATCAGTCGGTTCATTGCTCAACTGAATACCACATGTGAGCCCATATTCAAACTATTGAAGAAAGATGCAGCAATCAAATGGACATATGAATGTCAAGAGGCCTTCGACAAGATCAAGGAATATCTGTCAAATCCTCCAGTCTTGGTCCCACCGGAGGTAGGGAGACCTCTCTTCATGTATCTGATGGTTTTAGAAAATTCTTTTGGTTGTGTCCTCGGGCAACATGATATAACCGGAAAGAAAGAGCAGACAATTTACTATTTGAGCAAGAAGTTCACCAGTTATGAAGTTAAATATACTTTGTTGGAGAGAACGTATTGTGCTTTGACGTGGGTCGCTCAAAAGTTGAGACATTATCTTCAAGCCCACACTACCTACCTCATAACTAGGTTGGATCCTTTGAAGTACATATTCCAGAAACCGATGCCCACTGGGAGACTAGCAACATGGCAAATCTTGCTCACTGAATTTGACATAGTTTATGTCACTCGCACGACAATGAAAGCCCAGGCATTGGCAGATAATTTGGCTGAAAACTCGGTTGACGAGGAATACCAACTGTTGAGCACATATTTCCAAGATGAGGAGGTAAGTTCAATAGAGGCAATCTCCAAGGACACTCGTGCTTGGAAAATGTTCTTTGACGGAGCAGTAAATGCTAGAGGTGTAGGAATTGGGGCGATCTTGATCTTACCCACTAGTCAACACTAACCAGCTACAGCCAGTCTCTGATTTTTCTGTACAAACAATACTGCTGAGTATGAAGACTGCATCATGGGCATGAATATGGCAATCGACCAAAATGTTGAAGATTTATTGATCATGGGGGATTCTGATTTGATTATCCAGCAAACCCAGGGAGAGTGGGAGACTCGAGATGTTAAGCTCATTCCCCATTGACAATATGTGGAAGATCTCAGCAAGCGGTTCAAGTTGATAGAATTCAGGTACATTCCTCTGTGTCACAATGAACTAGCCGATGCACTCGCCACTCTGGCTTCGATGCTACCTTACCCAGGCAATGCCCATATTGATCCTCTGGAGATTCAAATCAAAGAAAGGCATGGTTATTGTAACATGGTTGAGGCAGAAACCAATACCCAGCCATGGTATCATGATATCAAGAGATTTCTGAAAACATAAGAATACCCCGAGCAAGCCACTGGAGATCAAAAGAGAACCATTAGAAGGCATGCGAGTGGTTTCTTCTTAAGCTGTGATGTCTTGTATAAAAGGACCCCAGACCTCAATTTGCTAAGATGTGTTGATGCCTAGGAAGCTGGAAGAATTATGCATGAAGTACACGCAGGGGTGTGCAGACCTCATATGAATGGGTATGTTTTGGCAAAGAAAATCCTGCGAGCGGGGTATTACTGGATGACTATGGAGAAAGACTGCTTCAGCTTTGTTTGGAAATGCCATCAATGCCAGGTGCACGGTGATTTGATTCATGCACCTCCAACAGAGCTTCATCCGATGTCAGCACCTTGGCCATTTGTTACCTGGGGTATGGACGCCATTGGGCCAATCGAGCTGAAAGCTTTGAATGGACATAGATTCATATTGGTTGCAATTGATTACTTCACAAAATGGGTTGAAGCCATCACACTCAAGTCAGTTACCAAGAAAGCTGTGGTATATTTCATGCACTCCAATCTCATTTGCCGCTTTGGCATTCCTGCAACTATCATTACCGACAATGCTGCAAACTTGAACAGTCATCTGATGGGAGAGGTATGCGAACAATTCAAGATAATGCATAGAAACTCTACTCCTTATCGGCCTAAAGCCAATGGTGCCGTCGAAGCAGCAAATAAGAATATCAAGAAGATTTTGAGGAAGATGATTCAAAGCTCCAAGCAATGGCGTGAAAAGCTGCCTTTTGCATTACTTGGATATCGCACCACAGTGCGTACATCGGTTGGAGCAACCCCATACTTATTGGTCTATGGAACTGAGGATGTTATACCTGCAGAGGTAGAAATTCCTTCACTATGGATAGTCATCGAAGAAGAAATTTAGGACAGCGAGTGGGTCAAGACTCATCTGGAACAGTTGTCATTAATTGATGAAAAATGAATGTCTGCGGTCTGTCACGGGCAGTTGTACCAACAAAGAATGGCACGCGCTTATAACAAGAAAGTACGTCCCAGGAATTTCGAAGTGGGACAACTCGTGCTGAGACGCATTCTCCCTCATCACCAAGAAGCAAAAGGAAAATTTGCTCCTAATTGGAAGGGTCCATACATAATCCGGAAGATATTTTCAAGAGGAGCACTGTATCTGGGAGACATTGAAGGAAATGATCCAGAAACAGCAGTCAATGCAGATGCAGTAAAAAGGTACTATGTCTAATCCTCATGTGGTGATGGCTTTTGTGCAATTGAGATGACGAAGGCTTTTCTTCTCGCTACCCAAATAGTATCAGTCCTTTGTAAACCCTTTGAGCCGGTTACGCTTCTTTGATCACTCTCTTTGGAACCCAGAAGTACTATTGAAAGAAAAAAGAAAAAGAAAAAAAAAGAAAAAAAGAAAAGAAAAAGAGAAAAAGAAAAAGGAAAGAAAAAGAAAAAGAAAAGAAAAGAAAAGGAAAAAGAAAAAGAAAAAGAAAAAGAAAAAGAAAAGAAAAACAAAAATAAAAATAAAATTATTTGTCTGAACTACGTTTGACTTGATTCTGAAAGGATACGTAGGCAGCCTCTCCCTGAGGTTCAGTCACACCAAAACAAAAATCCCAGTTCCCCAAAAATTGAAACTGGGGCAAATGATATAATGGTTCGGCCATGAGCCTGCCAAAACGGTTCCAAATTTGTAGTTCCACCCAAAATCCTTTTTACCCAAATACCTTGTTCAAGTCCTTCCGATCATTTGGCAAAGGCGGGGAAGTGAAAAACGTCATTGTTGGAATCTGATGCAATTCAAATTGAGAGAAATAAAATAAGAGAGTCTTATCGGTGAAAACCTTCGGGCACCATAAGGCGACGATAAGTAGAGAAATTGAAAAAGAGAGTCCGCTTAGTGAAAACTCGTAAAGAGCACTATCGGGCAACGGTGAGAAGAGAAATGAGAAAGGACGATTAGTGAAAACACGCAAAGGGCGTTGTCGGACGAAAAGAAGACATATCACCACTAAAAGAGTCCTAGCAAGGTTCTCTGGCTTTGAAATACGAATCAATGGGTTCACGAGAAGCTGGAAAGTTGGTTTGGTTCGGGCATCCAGTCCACGAAGCATGTCATGTTCATCTGAAGCCAGCATGCACCCCAGATAAGTCCTTCTTTTTCCCCGAAAGGGACGCTTCTCTTTAAAACGCATATGCATGCATTTTTGTATACTTCTTCTTTGAATACCCTTCGGTTTAACTCTGATTTTGGGGATATTACAAAGAAAAGGTGGCAGGACTAGTTTATAGGGCTCCATCTGGTAAAAGCCAAAGAAAATACCCAGCCTCAGCGGGTGCGTCAGTCCAATCCTGACTGGCCATAGTGGTTGATGCTTTCAAAGCAAAGACATTGGAAAGGAAAGAAAGTCAAAGGCAAAGGTTCTAAGAGAAGAATAAAGTTAAAAGGCCAAAGCCTACACGGGCGAGTCATCATGAAGTCCTAAAGTTGAGTCCTGTGAGTTTGAAAAGAAATCCCCCCTCAAGACAAACAAGCAGTAAAGTTCTCAACGGAAATTGGGTCGGGACCAAGCAATTGAGGTGATCAAGGCCACAAAACCAACCACCATTTCAAACTAACAAATTGTTCTTTGTTGAAAGTTAAAACATGTATAATTCAAAGCAACCATGCAAGAAGCAGGTGCAATCCAAAAGAGAAAAGAAGTGCGCAAGAGCTGAAACAACGTTGCAGCAGGAAACCGACCAAAAGGGAAGTTTCCCTCCCCAAATTCTTTCATGTGTTTTACTAAATAAAAGGAAGAAAATAAGAATAAAAGAAAAGAAGAAGAAAAAAAAGAAAAAGAAGTGAAAATAAAAATCCCAAGAAAAAAAATCATGGTAGCATAGGGCCCCATTCCCTAGATATCCCGGCATAACCCTGGATCTCCATGGCATAACCCAAGGAGCTTTTTTCTTTCCATCCTGGCATAACTCGCGAATCTCCCGGGCATAACCCAAGGAGCTTTTTTCTTTCCATCCCGGCATAACCCGTGGATCTCACTGGCATAACCCAAAGAGCTTTTTTCTTTCCAATCCCGGCATAACCCGTGGATCTCCCTGGCATAACCCAAGGAGCTTTTTTCTTTCCATCCCGGCATAACCCGTGGATCTCCCTAGCATAACCCAATGAGCCTTTTTATTTCCATCCCGGCATAACCCGTGGATCTCCCTGGCATAACTTAGTCCAATAAGCTTTTTTCTTTCCATCCCGGCATAACCCGTGGATCTCCCTTGCATAACCCAAGGAGCTTTTTTCTTTCCATCTTGGCATAACCCGTGGATCTCCCTGGCATAACCCAAGGAGCTTTTTTTTTCTTTTCGTCCTGGCATAATCCGAGGAACCTTTTCTTTTCCGGCATAACCCGGTCATTTCCCAGCATAAACTGGCTTCATTCACAAGGATACACAATCTTGATTTGATCGCTTAGATATGTGTCACAACTAACTCACGAAATTTTCCTAGTAAAAATTAGGGCAGAAAATTTCGTTCATTTGTTTGTTTTGGTATCTTAAGCAGGTTTGATCTCGACTGATGGAATGAGTCTCAATCTAGAATAAAGAAAATAAGAAAAGAACAAAAAGAAATGAACTCAAATGTTGAAGCGAACAAAGGTGCGGATTGCTCAAATTTGATTAAAGTCATAAGCTCCACCGATCCCGTTTTGACCAATGTTGCAGAAAGAAATGACACCTACAACTTACGAGCATCAAGATTCAGATCGGGGTCCACAGCAAAATCAGCTAAGACTCAAGATCATGTTTCAAGAGAATTATAGATAGGAATCTTGTAACTCATAGTTGATAGGCATAGCTAGCTTAGCTTTGATTTTCCTTTTGGTGAAATAAGGAGGTCAGCAAGCAGTAGTAGCAGTGAAATCACAGCTCCTGGTAGTCCCAGCTACCAAACCTTCCAAAACTATACTGAACTGATTCCTTTATAGCCAAGGATATGTAGGCAACCTTTGAAGCAGGGTTCGGTCAGACGATTTTCAAAATTCTTCTCATGGAGCGCCGAGCAGGCAAAAATCTCTCATAGTTGCTCATTTATCTTTGCCCGAAAACTCTCCGTGTCTCCGAGCAAAGAGGGGGCGACTGTGAGCATGTGATTTTTGCCTCGCTTAAATTACTCCTATAGAATTCATTAAAATAAGGATTTTGCTTTTATTATTTGAATTTTAGGGAATTAACTGCATGTTTTTGTGATTGTGTGCATTTTTAATTGATATAACTCATGAAAAATACAAAAATAGCATATTTGCATTTTTAGAACCTCATTTTAACATTTTTTAGTTAATATCACAAAAATAGATAAAATAACAAAAATAGTCATTTTTGCATTTTTGGTTTAGATTTCTTTTTAAAACTAGGGTTTAGTTTATTCTATGCCTCTAGGAATCTCTGGTACTTTCAATTTCATGATTGTATTCCACGCTGAGCACAACATCCTTATGCACCCATTTCACATGTTAGGCGTAGCTGGTGTATTCGGCGGTTTGTTTAATTCTAGGGTTTAATCAGGTTTTGGTAATTTTAATTTTTGTGTTTTAAAAATGAAAGAAGTCAAAAATAAATAAAACAAAAAGAAGTGAAACAATAAAAGGCAATCAGGCCATCAGTGTTGGGCCAAATTTGAGCCCAAAACTCCCCAAACCCACTTCAAAAGCAAACCCAGATAACAGCCCACCCGATCCACCCTTTTTTAATTCGAAACGATGTTGTTTTTATCATGTTAGATTTGAGCCGTCGAGGATACATCATCCAACGCTAAGAACTAAGGAGAATTAAATATATTAATGTCGGATGCCTCACCCCCTACCCCTCTCTCCATCATCTCAGAGTAGCCCTAATTCCTCACCACCTTCCGCCGCAAACTGCCGCCGGAAATTGCCTCACGACGGCGGCGAGTCACCAATGAACCCCAAATTTTTACCACAATTTCCTCCCTTCCTCCCCTTTTCATATCCATTTTTAGATTTCTTCGAATCCCAACCAAACACCTCAAATAATTGAAACCCTAGGCGCCGCCACCATCGTGCATGGCGCCGCCGCCTCCAAATCACTTCAAAACAATGCCCTATAATCCTCATGCCTCTTTCACACCTAATATGGCACTGGTTTCCTTCGAAATCAACCAAAACTTCTTAAATTTCGGATCTAATTTCGAGCTTCAACAGTTCAAGCCATGTCAACTCAAGCTTTTGTTCTGCGAGACTTAGGAATGATTAGCTTCAAGCTCATATGAACCGGAACATTAAGCAGAGTTTTAAGTTTAATTAGTAAGTTTTCCTAAATTTCTTTTTCTTTTTTTGTTTGTAGATTTTTCCCTTTTTTAGCTTTCTGATTTTGATTTGTTTTTGTTTATCTCAGCAGTTCTTTTGTTTTAGGATTAATTTAGGGTTTTAATTTGATTTTGCCTTGTTAAGTTCGTCTGTGTGTTTTGACTCTTGATGATTTTATTTGATCTGATTTTGAACCTCCTACTGATCCGATGATTGAAAACATAATGCTGTTGTTTTAATCTTGTTTGATTTAGATGGCATATTTTTTTTACTTACTTCAGTTTTCAATTCAGCCTTAGGGTTGTAGTGTTAATTAGAATTATTTTAGTTTGGTTATAGCTGAAAGTTTATTTCATGTCTGGTTAATTAGTGTTAATTAAATTTTTTAGATGTTCTTATTGGTAATGTTTGGTTATAGCTGATTAGTCTCTAGTTTAATATTAACTAACCATGATAAATTGAGACCAAGGGGCTGCGTTAGCTGATATAGGGGTAGTAATTTCAGAATTCAAAATAAGGGTAATATAGGTAATTCAATAGATAGAGTCCTGCAAATAACTAAATTGGAAACCTCTAGAATGTTCTAGATGGGGTGCCAATTGAAATTTCAGGACTTTGAATACAGTAACTTGGGCAACAAGCCAAAAACTTAGGGACTAATTAGTAAAAACTGAAAATAAAAGAGGGGAAAAAGGGGATAAATGAAAATCTGGAAACTTCCCCTCAATTTTGGCGATAAAAGGCAGTCCCCACTGCCTTATTTCAAAAAGTTTTTAGATCTGAAATCCCCCCTCCCCCCAAAAGCTTCCAAAAATTCGAACTTCTGGAAGTTCAAAAAATTCAAAATCCAAAAACAAAATTGAAATCTGAGCATCTGAGCAGTTCACTTCTAAATCTCTGCTCTTCAAAATCCAAAAAAATAGCATAAAAACTTCAAAAAACATTGTTTCATTGAAGATTCCCTTAGGTCAAGCTTGAATTTCAGCTTTTAGATCAAACTCTCGATTCATAGGAGGTCAAAAATGGTTTGAATATCTTCAAATCTCGATTAGTTCAAGTTCAGAAGGATTTTGGGTCAATTTCGAATCTGTTTGGCTTAATCTGTTCTGATTTCGTTGGTTTACTGGTGTTTGTCTTCCGACAAATCATTCGTGGGTGTTTTGACATTGTTTTGGGGTTGAAATACAGCAATGAAGTCCACTGGTTACTGCTGCTGACTCTCTTCTTCTCCTTTGTTTCATTATAATTCCAGGTACACCTTATGTCATTTTCAAGTCTGCAAGTAAATGAAACTGTTGCCTGTTATTTTCCTTAGTGAACTTCATTGCTGTACTTCTAGGATTTTTGTATTTTCAATGTATATTTTCATCTGAAATTAAGAACAGGACTGTTTGGGACTGTTTAAATATTTTTAAACTAATTGTAAGTCATTCTCCTAATGACCTGAACATTGCATGTAGAAGTTAGATTCAGATTGCCATGATAGGATTTTAGAATCATGATTAATTCATTTCCAGGTTTTCGTTGATTGTATACAAAAATATGAGCCTGTTTGAAATCTATGATTCAAATAATGAATCTATAATTCATTAGGGCTCTAGTTGGAGGTTTCGACCTTATCAATGGTTATAATCGGCTCTTATATTAGATATTAGTAGAATCAATGTCATTTTTAGTTTGAATAATCAATTTAGAGTATAGAACTTCAATATGTTAATTTGAACAGGCATGTTTGTTTTGAAACTAGGAAATCTGCACGTATACATGCTAGGTTTGTTCGAATTTAACATTCCAATATAGTTGATAATTACTCTAGTTTAATCGTTGCTCCCTATAATTACTCGTATTAATATGTAGTCTAATAGTCCCACGTAAATCAAAATAGTTGCTGCTGTTTGGTACGTGAAATGGTGCCCCAGTACTTCTCATTTAGCTTCCTAGTTCCATGCTTCATGTATATCAGCATTAAGTCCATATTTCAACCCCCTGAATTGGATCAATATTGGTATTGAAATCAACTCAAATAGTAGGTCAAGTAGCAGGCCCAATGGTATTGTTTTGAATCTATTAAGATGACGACTGATGTGAGCCTAAAGCCCAGTTTACCGCTCGTTTTGAGGCCCAAAGCCTTGGACGTTTGGTTTGAGCATACGGAGGATCTCAATCTACTCACTAAGTATTGGATATGATGACAGTGAAATAAATTTGAATTATAAATTTGGGCCTTCGAGTTAGGTAGCGAATTCAAATTAAGAGGTTTTCCTCTTTTATTTGAGTTCGGACTTTAACTTAAGGCCTGAATTTTATAATGCTAATTAATTAGGGTTCTTTTTAGGGACAAACATTAATAGAAAATTATAGTTCTTTTAGATTGACCTATTAAAATAAAAACGAGGTGCGCTACGCTAAATAAAACTCATAAATTGCGTGGCCCTCTTTAAAATATTTATATTAAAATACATAGAATTTGGGACGTGCCACTTAGCGAATTTTCATGGTCTCCCACAAAGTTAATAATACGTTAGTCGCTATAGGCTCGCTTTTAATAATTTTACCTTCCTAAATACGGGTGTGCATTTCATGCAACCCAACTCCAAATTCCAAAACGTTGAATAAAATGTGTCGAGGATCCGGGTGCATTTCATGTGACATGATCCAAAAATATATTTTAATCCGCATTCAATTTCCTAAAAAATTTCATTAATTGAAAGCGGTAAATAATTTTAAAATGGCACTATAGGATGACATGTATAAAAATTAGATTTTTAGCCAATTATACTAGTTTAAGCGACCGTGCTAGAACCACGGGATCCGAGGGTGCCTAACACCTTCTCTCGGGTCAACAGAATTACTTATTCAGAATTTCTGGTTCGCAGACTCCATTCGGGAAGTCGAAATTTTCCTCGATTTGGGATTCAAGATAAACCGGTGACTTGGGACACCAAAAGCCAAACCCATCCCAAGTGGCGACTCTGAAATGAATAAATAATCTCATTTCGAATAATGTCACTTTAAATAGAAAAACTCCCTTATGTATTTATCATTTGAGGTGGTGTGTGTAAAAAAGGAAGTGTGATAGCACCCAAAACTCTAGAACTAATAAACAATGATATTAAAGGAAGAGAAGAGAAGAAAAACTAGTTAGAAGCCTCCTCCAAGTGTGGTGTGTGTTCCCCCACGTGAATTTTTCTCCAAGGTATGTTAGATATCACCAAATTGGCGTCCTCCTCCCAAAATACTATTTTTTATGTATATATACCAAGTAGGGTTGGGCACAAATAATTATACCTTCTCCAATATAAAAAAGGATATTTTTCCCGGGTTTGACTAGCGCGGTCGCGCATCTGGGCGAGCTAATGGCCGCGCTAGTTGGAAAACTTTCTGTCCTGGGCGTGCAATTTTCACCCTGTTCTATTTGGAATTTAGAAAAACGTAAAACATGAAAGTTGTAGCCCTTTGAGTTAGCTTTCCAACCATATATTGTGAAGCTGAAATGGAGTTCTCAGAAAAAAGTTATATCTATTTTACTAGACAGTGCACAATATATCTGCTTGATTCTTCGTTCGCTCTAACTATCATTCGTTGACTCCCAAACGCGATCCCGGCTTGTATCCTTGGGCTTTTACTCAGATTTCAAAGCTCCAAATCACTTGAATGCATTTTATAACATCTATATAGCTCGGAATCACTCCTACAAGACATAAAACACACTATTAATGCAAAACACTAGCAATTAAAGCTCAAACTCAATTAAAGTACAGTAAATTAGAGTGTAATAATCGACTAAATACGTAATTATAGCCTATCATCGAAAACCTTATTATGTTCCATTCTCTTCATATCACATAGACTAGCATAGCAAAGAAATAGTTAGTAATTTAAGATAAACCAGTCTTCTTTTTTGCCATACTACAGGCCCGTTGAAGTTCAGACTGCCAACCACCAATTTGTCTTCGATAACCCAATCAAGATAGCAGCCTACTCCAGATTCTCTTTACAATATGATAATAAAAAAATAATTGCTTAAATTTTTTATTAATAAGTCCATAGAAAATCAAGTTTGAGGCACTTGAATACCAAACTTTGCAACCAATGCACTATGTGGCAAACCTGAACAACGAGTTAAAGAATAAACCTGAACTTATGATGAAAGTTGGGATTCAAATGATACGTTTCGAAGGAGCTATAAGGTGTTGAGTAGAAGCAATCGATAAAACTTATTTATAGAAAACTTTTACCACTTTGCAAGTTTGTTAGCCTGTTTAATAGACCATACTACATATAGAACTACACTACAAAATAAAATTCCTGGTTTCTGATATTTTTTAAATTATCCAAGCTGCGTTATTAAGTTTTGGACATGCTTCTGGTCTTTGATGCTTTATATGATTGGTCCATTCCATGTAAAAGGAAGACAGATGTCTTCCTTTGGCTTTAAAATGTCAAGCCAACTAAAGGAATAGCAAGGAAGATTTTATGGCAAATATTTCCTTGGTTTCAAAATGAATCTTTGACTTTTGCCAAGCTCATGGCATCATTGATGACATCAATGAAGCAATCCTATGGACTATAAATAGGTGTCTTGCTCTCATTGTAAAACACACCAACAAAGAGAGAAAGAAAGAGGGAGGCATCACGGGCAGTATAAGAAAATAGTCCATGAGAAAAATAGAGAGTGAGCGATATTATAATAAAATAAAAATATAAAAAAAAAGGTATTTCTTTTGAGTGTATTAATGGTCTTTGGAGTATTTTACTCAGACCTACAAAGTATAAAATTCCTTGCTATAGTGATATCCGTTGCTCCTCTCGGGGCCGTGGGTTTTTCCTTATTCAAAAGGGTTTTCTACGTAAAAATCTTGGTTTCGTTGTCACTTTTTTATTCTTGTTAATTAATTTATCTCGGTACTACGCTATTATTTTGCTTTTATTACCATGAATATTATTTATGTGGGGATTTATTCCCAACAATTGATATCAGAGCAGGTTCTGCTCGTTCAAGAAATGCCAGTCTGTAGTACTATACTCGATAAAAAACAAAAATGTCTGGAGTAAAGTACGAGGTAGCAAAACTCAGATAGCGATTTCTCAATATGGCAAAGAAGAATGAGGGATCTTCTCATCCAACAAGTATTACACAAGGTACTAGTGCTAATGTCAAAAAGCCTGATACCATGAAAGTCGGGGATTGGGTTGACTTGGATGAAAGGGCTGCTAGTGCAATCAGGTTGCACTTATCAGATAATGTGGTAAATAACATCATTGATGAAGATACCGCATATGGCATTTGGATAAGGTTGGAAAGCCTATACATGTCCAAAACTCTAACAAATAAATTGTACCTAAGGAAGCAGTTATACGCCCTACACATGGGTGAAGGTATGAATTTTTAGTCATATTAGATGTGTTTAATGCACTAATCACATAGCTCGCCAATCTCGGAGTGAAAATCGAGGAAGAAGATAAATCCATACTGCTATTGAACTCGTTGCCATATTCGTACGATAATTTGACAACAACCATCTTGCACGTTAAGACTACCATTGAGTTGAAAGGTATCACATCGGCTCTTCTACTCAATGAGAAGATGAGAAAGAAGCTTGAAAATCAAGGACATGTTTTCATCACAGAAGGTAGAGACGGAAGTTATCAAAGGAGTTCGAGCAACTATGGTAGATCCGGAGCTCGTGGAAAGTCTAAGAACTGATCCAAATCAAGAGCCAAAAATTACTACAATTATGATCAACGAGGTCACTTCAAAAGAGATTGCCCAAATCCAAGGAAGGGCAAAGGTGAAACCAATGACCAGAAGAATGACGACAACACAACCGCCTTAGTGCAAAATAATGATAGTGTTGTCCTCTTTATAAGTGAGGAAGAGGAATGCATGCACTTGTCAGGTCCAGAGTCGAAATGGGTGTTTGATACAGTAACATCTTACCATGCCACACCGGTAAGAGAAATTTTATATAGATATGTAGCAGATGATTTTGGCACTTTGAGAATGGGTAACATGAGTCACTTAAATATTGCGGGGATCAGTGACATTTGTATCAAGACAAATGTTGGATGCACATTGGTTCTAAAGGATATGCGGTATTTACTTGATTTGCGGATGAATTTGATATCGAGAATTTCTTTAGACCGAGATGGATACGAGAACTATTTTGCAAATCAAAAGTGAAGACTCACCAAGGGATCATTGGTGATTGCAAACGGAGTTGTTCGCAGCACGTTGTATAGGACAAATGTAGAAATATGCCAAGGTGAATTGAACGCGGCACAAGATGAGATTTATGCAGATTTGTGGCACAAAATAATTGGTCATATGAGTGAGAAGGCATAAAATCACTCATTTCTTATGCCAAAGGTACAACGGTAAAACCTTGTGACTACTCGTTATTTGGTAAGCAACATAGAGTCTCATTTCAGACATCATTTGAAAGAAAATTGAATATACTTGATTTGGTATATTCTGATGTTTGTGGTCCAATGGAAATTGAATCGACTGGTGGTAACAAATATTTTGCTACTTTTATTGATGATGCTTCACGAAAATTATGGATTTTTATTTTGAAAATCAAAGATTAGGTATTTCATGTTTTCCAAAAGTTTCATGCTCTGGTGGAAAGGGAGACAGACCAAAAGCTAAAGGATCTCCGAAGTGACAATGGAGGTGAGTACACTTCAAGGGAATTTGAAGAGTACAGTTCGAGCCATAGGATCAGATATGAAAAGACAATTTCTGGAACCCCACAACACAATGATGTAGCTGAGAGAATGAACTACACCATTGTTGAGAAGGTGAGAAGCATGCGTAAAATGGCTAAATTGCCTAAGTCATTATGGGGTGACATAGTTCAAACAGCCTGTTACCTAATCAATAGGAGTCTATCAGTTCCATTAGAGTTTGACAACCCAGAGAGAGTTTGGACCAACAAGGAGATGTCCTACTCGCATATGAAGGTGTTCGATTGCAAAGCTTTTGCACATGTACCGAAGGAGCAAAGAACAAAGCTAGATGATAAATCTATTCCCTGCATATTTATTGGATATGGAGATAAAGAGTTCAGACACAGTCAAAGTGCAATACTTGAGCAAGAACTCCACGTACCATGCAAAAAAAAAAAAAGCATATCGATATGAGATATAATTGGATTTGTGAGTGATAATAGGTGAATTAGATTATAATTAGACCCTAAAGAACCACATTTTTGTATATCTTTATGGTAAAAATTGATAACCAAATGCTCTGATTAGCGCTTTTCATGCTTTGCAGGCTATATCCAATGAAAGAAGTCGATGGAGCAAGTTTGGGATCAATTACAGAGAAAAGGAGGCCAACCAAACAATGCCCATGAAATGCACCAAGTGAAGAGACAAAAGCAGAGCTGAACTTGGCCTGCCGTGGTCAAATTGTAACCGCGGTAGGACCACGACAGAGCAGAGCTACAGATTCAGAGGACCTCTTTAGTCGCAGTCCTGGCGTAACCGCGGTGGGATCGCGGCAGAATGCGGAAAGCCAGGGACTAAAGTGTTAAGTCGGGAAAACTTGGTGTAAAACCCTTATAAAAGTAGGAATTCGGCCATATTAGGGCAGATTTATTTTGGAGAGTACTTTGGCAAGAAACACAAGTGTGAGAGATCACCCAAAAATATCATAATTCTTTATTTTTCTTTTTCTTGCAATTTTCCATGATGAATATTTTCGTAGTTTATCTTTACGTTGTTATGAGTAGCTAAATACCTTAGTCTAAGGTTTTAATGTAACCTATTGAAGGATGAACTTCTTAATTATGTTCATATAGTTTGTCGGTTAATCTCTATTTGTTCAATTACGTGTTTATTGTAGTTAATTGACAGGATCCTCAATTAGCTGTGCCTATTTAGTGTGCATAACTCGGGAGAGAGTGCATATTTAGGTAATTGTTGAACAACACCACTCCCAAAGTAGAAGAGGGATCTATAACTGCGGGTTTAAAGGCGGGATTAGGGATAACGAAGCCTTGGGTGTAATCTAAAGTGAGTTGTAATAAACAAAGTCATCTAGCGTAACTCGGGAGAGTGCGTCTAGTAAATTATTGCGATTACGCGAGAGAGATTTACGGTAATAAGATTGCTCATGATTGATAGAGATATTTTGGTGAATCTATATGAAATATAACCGGAAGGAATTCCATCAATAGGGGAAATCACTACCTTAGAACCTTCTCATTATTGTTTACAACCCAAGTATATTTAGTTTACAGTTGTTATTTATTTACTTTCAATCTTAGTTAGTAGAAATACCATCAACTATTGTTTACAACGTTTGGGGAAGTTGATTATAAAGAATTTAGTGATTCCAACAAAGGTAATTGATAGGTTAATTCTCTGTGGGATTCGACTCCCGACTTGTAAACCGGATTATATTTGCAACGACTGCATTGTCCTTTTTATAAGGCATAGTTGGGCGTCATCAAATTTTAGCGTCGTTGTCGGGGAACTAATGGTGTTATCAATTACAATTGAAAGAAGTGCATGCCTAGAAACTCATCGAGATATGGTGAAGTATTTGAAGCATTATCAGATCCCGAGAAATTTTTTAGGGTTTTGAATCGGGCCAACCGACAAAATAAACAACCAACAACTGCACAATTCAAAACAATCATGGGAGATAACTAGGAAAACCCAGCAGTACCAATAGCGCCAGCGCCAGAGGCTGCTCTCTATGACTGGGCACAACCCACAGTTCAGAATCTATCCACAGCAATAGTAGTCCCGCAGATATAAGCTGAGTCATTCCAAATCACGAATAACATGTTGCACTTGTTGCAGAATAAGGGACTATTTTCGAGGTCACAAGTTGAAGATCCTCAGCAGCACTTAAAGAATTTCTTGTCTATCTGCAAAACCCAAAGGCAACCCAATGTAACTCCGGAAGCAATCAAACTGTTACTGTTTCCATTCTCAGTGATAGGAGCTGCCCAGACTTGGCTGAATTCACTCCCCATAAATTCTATAGCAACGTGGGATGAACTAGTCAAGCAATTTCACAACAAGTTCCACCCACCCAACAAGACTGCTCAACAAATTGATGAGATTTTGAGTTTTAAACAGAGACCGATGAAGACTTTGCATGAAACATGGAACATCTTAAAGGGATGTTGGTCATATGTCCACACCATGGTTTTCCATATCTAATGTTGGGGCAGCAGTTCTACATGGGATTGTTAGATAGCGTAAAGAACATTGTTGATGCTTCAGCTGGTAGGGCATTCTTGAGCAAAACATGGAGAGGGGGCCAGAGTCTGCTTGACAAGATGGCACAAAATTCGGGCTGGATAACCAGAGGTGCACCTATCACTCCAATGGTGCACTCAGTGCCTTTAGATCCATCCAATTCTATGGCTGAAAATATGGCTACCTTGTTGACGCAGATGAGCATACTCACCAAAAAGGTGGAAGAGTCAGGGCAGAAACAACAGGTACATATTGTTGATACTACTAATAGGGGCTTGTGCACATCTTGCATTAGTCAGCCAGTTGGTAATCAGTGGAATTCAAAACACGACCATCATCACTACCCTGAAGACATGAACTATGTGTCTAATTATGGCGGCCAGAGACAGGGTGGTCAAAATTGGGGTTAGCAAAATTAGCAGTACAGGCCAGCACAGCCGTAGTCCAACACCGGGAACATGGGAGGTATGAGACCCCCCAAAAATATGTCACCTTACCCACGACCACAGGGATACAATAATCAGAATCAGCAGCAGGGGTATCACCCACCTCAGTAGTAGCATGGTGGAAGGCAGGAAGATGGGTTTACTAGACTTGAAGCAATGATGCATCAGGTTATTGGGTCTAATGCAAAAATTAATGAGAGAGTCGATGCACATGATGCAACAATAAAAAATATTAAGGTACATGTGGGCTAGATTTCGATGTCTCTAAACAATCGTCCTCATGGGACACTACATGCAGACACTCAGATAAATCCAAAAGATCAGGGACCAAAGCAGCTGATGGCAGTGAGTCTACGTAATGGTAGAGATCTGGATGAAGAGCAAGAAAGGGATTGAGAAGCTAGACATGCTGAGACGCTCATACCAGTGCCCATCGAGCTGGATGAATCAACGAAACTGACAGAGGTGACAGTCCAGCATGCTCAAGAAGAAAATAACATACAGAATGAGACCGGGAAGGAAGCTGAAACTGTCCAGGAGCCAGTAGTTGATGTAGCAGCTGAGAAAGATAAGTCCCAATTGATTGGGAAGAAGAGACCCCCTGCACCCTTCCCCCAGAGGCTGGCTAAGTACAAAAAGGAGGAGCAATACAAGGAGTTCTTTGACATGCTGAAGTAAATCCAGGTAAATATACCATTGATTGAAGCTTTGAAGAAGATGCCTGGGTATGCGAAAATGATGAAGGACTTGATGTCCCGAAAGTTTGATTTTCAAGACTTGGACACAGTTACTCTTACTCAGACCTGTAGTGCAGTGGTGACTAGACCAATTGCAGAAAAGCTATTTGATCCAGGGAGCTTTACAATTCCATGCACTATTGGTAATTTTGTTTTTGCTAAGGCACTGTGTGATCTAGGGGCCAACATCAATCTTACGCCCCTAGCAATTTATAAGAGGTTGGGCATTGAAAGAGCTAGACCCACCTCTATATTATTGCAGCTGGCTGATAGGACTGTGAAACGACCCTCTGGAATCCTAGACGATGTGCTGATTCAGGTAGGAAAATTTGTGTTCCCTACAGATTTTGTGATCCTAGACTGTAAGGTGGATGAAAAGATTCCCATAATTTTGGGAAGACCGTTCCTGGCCACGGGGAGAGCTCTAATTAATTGTGAGACTGGGGAGCTCAAGATGAGACTAAACGATGAAGAAATAACATTCAATGTGCAGAAATCTATGAGGCGACCAAGTGAATTCGTCAATTGCTCTCTTATTGATGCCATGGATGTAATTGTAGAGACTGATGATGAAAGGCTGACTGTTGAGGATCCCCTTGCTGCATGTCTAATCAGTTTGGATGAGGTAAATGGGGAGGAGCTGGCGGAATGGGTGTTGGCGTTAGAGGGTAGAGTGTTCTGGGATAGAACCCTAGAGTTTGAGCCCTTGCACTTGGAAAATCGAGAAACTCCTCCAGCCAAGCCATCCATCGAAGAACCACCAAAGCTGGAATTAAAGCCACTGCCCGTCCATCTCAGGTATGAATTTCTTGTACCTAACTTCACATTACCTGTTATTATCTCATCTAGTTTGGTATATGTGCAGGCTTAACAACTATTGCAGGAACTTAAGGAGTGTAAGACTGCCATTGGGTGGACCATGGCAGATATAAAGGGGATCAGCCCCGCCTACTGTATGCACAAAATTCTATTGGAAGAGGGACACAAACCTTCCAGGGAACACCAAAGAAGGTTGAACCCCAATATGAAGGAAGTGGTGAAGAAAGAAGTAATCAAGTGGTTAGATGCGGGAATCATTTTCCCAATCTCTGACAGCAGCTGGGTTAGCCCAGTTCAATGTGTTCCTAAAAAGGGTGGCATGACGATAGTTAAGAATGATAAGCATGAATTGATCTCTACAAGAAGCTTCACGGGCTGGAGAATTTGTATGGACTATCGAAAGTTAAATCTAGCCACCCGGAAAGACCACTTCCCACTTCCCTTCATTGATCAGATGTTAGACAGATTGGCAGGGAGGTCACATTTCTATTTTCTGGATGGGTACTCCGGGTACAATCAGATCTCTATTGCATCGGAGGATAGAGACAAGACCTCTTTCACTTGCTCGTATGGCATTTATGCCTTTTGGAGGATGCCCTTTGGCCTATGCAACGCACCCGCCACATTCCAATGGTGCATGATGGCCATATTCACTGACATGGTAGAGGATATAATGGAGGTGTTCATGGATGACCTCTCAATGGTGGGGAACTCATTTGATGAGTGCCTGATAAATCTGACTCCTGTGTTGAAGTGGTGTATCAAGACTAATCTAGTTCTGAATTGGGAGAAGTGCCATTTTATGGTACAAGAGGGCATAGTCTTGGGACACCGGGTGTCAAGCAAAGGAATTGAGGTGGATCGTGCTAAGGTAGATGTGATAGCAAAGTTACCCCCTCCAACTTCAGTCAAAGCAATCAGAAGCTTCCTCGGGCATGCCAGTTTCTATTGGCGATTCATAAAGGACTTCTCAAAGATCGCCAACCCTCTCTGTAAGTTGTTAGAAAAAGATCACCCTTTCTTGTTTTTTGATGATTGCAGGGTAGCATTTGAGGAGCTAAAAAAGAGGCTAGTCACATCACCTATCATAGTTGCCCCCGACTGGGAGCAGTCATTCGAAATCATATGTGACGCTAGTAACTACGTAGTGGGGGCTGTGTTTGGACACCAGAAAGACAAGCTGATGCATCCAATATACTACGCTAGTAGAACGCTGAGCGGAGCCCAGCTGAATTACATTGTGACTGAGAAGGACATGTTGGCCGTAGTGTTTGCTTTCGACAAGTTCCGATCATATCTGATTGGTTTTAAGGTAATTGTATATACTGACCATGCAACTCTCAAGTACCTAATTGAGAAAAAGGAGTCTAAGCCGTGCCTGATTCGTTGGGTGCTGCTATTGCAAGAATTCGACCTTAAAATTCGTGACCGTAAGGGCACAGAAAATCAAGTTGCTGATCATCTATCACGACTTGAAGGAGCTGAAAAAGCAATTGAGGTCGAAGAGATCCTGGAAACCTTTCCAGACGAGCAGCTGCTCGCTACTAATTTTGAGGAAGCGCAAAGGTATGCAGACTTTGCTAATTACCTGGCCCGTGATATAGTTCTTCATGACCTTTGATCTGCCCAAAGAAAAAAAAATTATCGTGATAGCCACATGTATTATTGGGATGAGCCGTATTTGTTTAGAATCTGTGTTGACAATATGATCCGGAGATGTGTCCCCGAGATAGAACAATCTTCTGTTTTGCAGGCTTGTCACGCATCGGCATATGGAGGATATTTTAGTGGGGTCAGGACAACTGCAAAAATGCTTGAGGCTGGATTCTTTTGGCCAACAGTGTTTAGAGACGCGCACCTATGGGTGAAGGGCTGCAATGAATGTTAGCGAACTGGGAACATTTCCCATCGCCACAAGATGCCCATGAACTCGATTCAAGAGGTGGAAGTGTTTGATGTCTGGGGGATTGACTTCATGGGCCCCTTCGTCAGCTCATTTGGAAATAAATACATACTTGTTGCTATGGATTACGTGTCCAAGTGGGTTGAAGCTACTGTGTTACCCACTAATGATGCAAGAGTAGTGGTGGGATTTCTGAAAAAGAACATATTCACCCGATTCGGGACACCACGAGTGATTATCAGCGACGGAGGCACTCACTTCTGTAATAGATCCTTCAAAACGTTGCTTGCAAAGTATGACGTATGCCACAAGGTGGCTACTCCTTATCACCCGCAAACTAGTAGGCAAGTGTAAGTGTCCAACATAAAGATAAAGAATGTGTTAACCAAGACTGTGAATGCCACAAGAACTGATTTGGTGAGAAAGCTAGATGATGCACTTTGAGCCTACATGACCGCATTTAAAACACCAATTGGTATGTCACCATATAAGTTGGTGTTTGGAAAGGCCTGTCACCTGCCAGTGGAACTTGAACATAAAGCGCGGTGGGCATTGAAGCAGTTGAACTTAGATATTGAAGCTGCAGGCACAACTAGAATCACTAAGTTGCATGGGCTTGATGAGTTCAGACATCTTTCTTTTGAGAGCACAAGATTGTACAAGGAAAGAATGAAGAGGTTACACGACCAGAACACTGTTGAGCGACATTTCAAACCCGAGGACATGGTATTGCTCTATAACTCAAGATTGCGGTTGTTCCCTGGTAAGCTTAAGTCAAGATGGTCTTGACTGTTTCGCGTGGTTGAAGTATTCCCTTCAGGTGCTGTAGAGATCACCGCTGAGAAAGACTCTCGTAAATTTAGAGTCAGTGGGCATAAATTAAAACTATATATGGGCATGAATGAACCAAAGGAAGGGTCTGAGATCCACCTGACTGAACCTCAGAGGTCGAGCGAGCCTTAAATGCGCTCACGTGCGTCGTGCTGCGACGTTAAATCAGACGCTTCATGGGAGGCAACCCATGATAGTAGAATTTCTAACATGTTGTATATATGCAGGTTAGTACGGAGGACTTTGCATCATGAGCATGGGCATAACATGGGTAGGGTAGGCATTAAAAGAGGTAAAAATAGTGCCTAAGGGGCAAAACAATGAAAAGAACCTCGAAATTGGCATCCAGGAACAAGTCCATCGCGGTCGCGGCGTAACCGTGGTTAGAGACCCTCTCTAAAGTTGGTTCACCGTGGTCGCGGCATAACCGCGGTGGGACCGCGATCAGAGACCCTCTCTGAAGTTGATCCACCACGGTCGCGGTGTGACCGCGGTAGTTCGGGCCAAGCCCAGGTACGACTTGCAGCAAAATTTTTATTTTATTTTCTTTCCTCTCCCCCCCTCCCTTTTAATTACCCTAACCTACCCACAACCCCAACCATTNTCTTCTTCTTCTTCTTCTTCTTCTTCTCCATTCTCCTTCTTCTTCTTCTCCCCAAAACCCACTCTCTCTTCTCTTTTCTTCTGCCCAAAACCCCCATTACTCCTTCTTCTTACCCCCTTCTCCATCCAAACCCTACCCATCCACAAACCCGCCCCCCTCAAAAATGCCCCACCCCCACAACCCCTTAATTTTTTTCCCAAGACTCCACGATAATTGTCAAGTAAGTTTTCCTACTAATCCTTGTGTTGTATGTATTTTGCATTATGTAGTTATTATTGTATATAATTCTTGATTTTGATTGCAATGGGGTTTTAGACTCCAAGTTTGGTGCTGTAGTTGGTGTTTGGGGTTGATTTGTGTAGGTGTGGGGTGTATTTCTAGTTGATAATTTGTGTGTGGGGTGGGTGGTGGTAGCATTTAACTGTATTTATTGGTGGAAGCTTGCGTGGGGTTTTATAGGGCGGAATTGTATCATTGATAAGTGGTGTGAGGACAATAGTGGATGCTCTCCACTTTGGGTAATTGTTTGGTGCCAGTGGGTGGTGAAGTCTGAGTATCCATCCGACTGGCACATGTTTGGCTGCCCCTGATTGTTATGATGAACTGATTGCAGGTACTATGGCCTGAAAGAAGCGAAGGAAAGCACTTCCGACATGCCGACTTATGATGTCACCTGGTTCACGTCCAAGGAGGCCCAGGACAGGTTTCATGCGAAAGCCACAAAAAGCTTTATCCCGGAGATTGGTATTGATAGGGCTGCCTTCCGTGTTGGACATGTATGAGGAAATCCGCCGGAGGGGTATGGAGTACTTGTTCAATGAACCTGACAAGACAAACCCAATGATAGTCTAGGAGTTCTACACAAACTGCTAGGAACATATGTGTTGTTTTGTGGTTGTGCGGGGCACAGTAGTAGATGCCTTAGTCCAAAAAATTTGCTAGGTCCTGCAGCTGCCTCCATTCACTGGTGACAATGATTATTACCACAATTCTCCAGGGGTCGATTGGGGCACTCTGATTGAGTCCATATGCTCAGGGGGATGACCAGTTTGGATTCAGGAAAACATAACCCTACATTCCAAGTCATTCACATGGTAAGCTAAGTGCTGGTTCACCATGATTTGCAGCAGATTGTTGCCCACGGGCAACACAACAAATGTGAACAGCTTGCGATCTCTACTGGTTTGGTGCTTCGTGACCAGGAAGGACGTTGATATTGCAAAAATCATTGAAGATGAAATGATCCTCCGGTCGCCTCTGACGACTAAGGGGTGTTACTTCCCCTCACTTGTGACGAGGTTATGTCTATTGGTTGATGTCCCAGTCAGTCCTACAGATGGCACTTTACCCCCAAAAACAGCTTTCAGAGCATCAAAGATCAAAGTGGGCAGAGATGCACCTACACACATTGACCTGGACAATGATGATGATGCCCCAACACCCATGGCACCACCCAGGAGGTCTTATGATACAGCTGGATCCTCGCGGCAACCCCAAATCATTCTCTAGATCACACTCTAGCCGACCCTTGCTGCCTTCTATGGAGGAAGATGTGGCAGATCTTTGCACCTTGGTAGATAGCCTGCATGTTCGTTTGGATACCATGTCTAGACGGCAGGCCAGGTTTGAGAGTCAGGTGATGGTTTGGTTCTATGCTTTAGGGAGGGCCTGTCACGTGGATCCCAACACTGTCTCTGACTCCGACTAATGACCAGGGAAGTTCTCTTACCCTTCTGCTCTTTAATTATTTTATGACATGAGGACATGTCATACTCTTTATGTGTGGGGTGAGAGACTTGGGTTAATATATGTATGGTTAGTGTATATATGTGTTGTTGTGTATGTAGCTTAGATGTCACCGACTTGGCCCAACGATGGACACTTGTCGACGGCTTTCTTGAGGGTTAAGGTCGGATAAAAAAAACAAAAAAAAACTAGAAAAGTTAGGAGACTCTTCCTGATGACGGACCACCTAGACAGTATTCTTTAGGGAAGTAGTCTAATAAAAAAGCCAAAAAGGTTTTTTATTCTCTTTTTAGGTAGTGTAGTAATTCCCACTTGGTTTTTCTTTTGACCGTGGTTCTTTTCCAATGGTTTTTCTTGAACCGGGTTAGGTAAATTTTTCTTTAATAAATTTTAGGACCCTTAGGACTCTTGTGGGCTAAGAAGGGTTGGGAAATAATGCATCCCGTGGTGTACATACCTGCAAATACTTAAAACGAACTTGAAGGTGCGACGTCTAGTCTCACGTGTAGACTCTTAATCTTATGCCTTAATTTTGCACACCTTTTCTTATTTGAATGCTCACGTGAATGTGTTGACAAACTAATTCGGTATGAGTTACATTCCAAGTGTGTGTGAGGTTATACACGTATTCTGTGGTTGCATGCGATACCTAGAACTTGCCCTGTGTGTTTGCAAAGCGAAATAGTAGTTATTTGGTCTTAGAGATGATTTAGGCATTTCTTTGTGTAGCCTATATAATCATGAATCCACCTGTACATATTACCATAGTTAACCCTTTGAGCCTATAATCCTTTTTCTTTGGCAACCACATTACAAGCCTTACCCATTTGTTTGAATTAACCATCTATTTGAAACTTTTCACCTCTCATGAGCACTTGAATTGTTATAAATCTTGTAAAAGTTAAAGTGTGGGGTGGTCAGTTTGGCTTTCGAGTGGAACTAGTTGAATAACGATAAAGGTGCACTATTTTGAAAAAGGAAGAGCCACTTGAGTAAAAAAAAATAAGCATAAACACTCCTAGATAAGTGGTGGCTCTTGATGCAAGTGTGCTTAAAGAAGAATGGGGTAGTTACATTGATGTGAAGGTGGAATTTTGGGGTGACATAAGGATGAGGTTTAATTGAGAAAATATATGTATTAAAGTGCTTAAAGAGGTGTAGTCACTCTTATATCTAAATGCATCCTACCCGTCCCGTAGCCTACATTACAACCAAATGAAGCCCTATTGATCTTAGACTGCACAATTCGATTAATAGAATATTACACTAAGGGCAAGCTTATGGTGTATCTGTGTGGCATATGAATGTTCTTTGCTGAGAGTGAGTGAATTCATTTATTCTACAGTTCCTTGTTATTTGATTTCATGTGTGTGGAACTTCTCTCAAAAATGTAATGTGAGGGCATTTAACTCAAGAAGAAAGAGCAAGTCTTCACTTCTGTTAGAGTACATAGAGTAAGCATGAGTGTGACATGGCATTAGAGTCTTCATCTGAGGTGTGGTTGTTGCACTGCTTAGGTTGTTCTATCATAATAGCAGGTGTGACATAAAAAGGGTAATGCATCTAATGAATAGGCCTCGAAGTGTGGTTCTACTTGCTAGAGGACGAGCAAAGATTTAAGTGTGAGATGTTGATAATAGGTGAATTAGACTATAATTGGACCCTAAAGAACCACATTTTCTTATAGCTTTGTGGTAAAAAGTGATAACCAAATGCTCTGATTAACGTTTTTTATGCTTTGCAGGCTATATCCAACGAAAGAAGTCGATGGAGCAAGTTTGGGATCAATTACGGAGAAAAGGAGGCCAATCAAATAATGCCCATGAAATGCACCAAGTGAAGAGACAAAAGCAGAGTTGAACTTGGCCTGCCGCGGTTAGACCGTAACCGCGGTAGGACAGCGGCAGAGCAGGGCTGTAGATTCAGAGGACCTCTTAGGCCACGGTCCTGGCGTAACCGCGGTGGGACTGCGGTAGAATGCGGAAAAGCGAGGGACTAAAGTGTCAAGTCGGGAAAACTTGGTGTAAAACCCTTATAAAAAGTAGGAATTCAGCCACATTAGGGCAGATTTGTTTTGGAGAGTACTTTGGCAAGAAACACAAGTGTGAGAGATCACCCAAAAACATCATAGTTCTTTATTTCTTCTTTTTCTTGCAATTTTCCATGATGAATATTTTCGTAGTTTATCTTTACGTTGTTATGAGTAGCTAAATACTTTAGTCTAAGATTTTGATGGAACCTATTGAAGGATGAACTTCTTGATTATGTTCATATATTTTGCCGGTTAATCTCTATTTGTTCAATTACATGCTTATTATAGTTAATTGACAGGATCCTCAATTAGTTGTGCCTATTTAGTGTGCATAACTCGGGAGAGAGTGCATATTTAGGTAATTGTTGAACAATATCACTCCCAAAGTAGAAGAGGGATCTATAACTGCGGGTTTAAAGGCGAGATTAGTGATAACGAAGCCTTGGGTGTAATTTAAAGTGAGCTGTAATAAACAAAGTCAGCTAGCGTAACTCGGGAGAGTGCGTCTACTAAATTATTGCGATTACTCGGAAGAGATTTACGGTAATAAGAGTGCTCATGATTGATAGAGATATTTTGGTGAATCTATATGAAACATAACCGGAAGGTATTCCATCAATAGGGGAAATCACTACCTTAGAACCTTCTCATTATTGTTTACAACCCAAGCATATTTAGTTTACAACTGTTATTCATTTACTTTCAATCTTAGTTAGTAGAAATACCATCAATTATTATTTACAACATTTGGGGAAGTTGATTATAAAGAATTTAGTAACAAAGGTAATTGATAGGTTAATTCTCTGTGGGATTCGACTCCGGTCTTGTAAACCGAATTATATTTGCAACGACCGCATTGTCTTTTTTATAAGACATAGTTGGGCGTGATGAGTGAGCAGGTGGAGAAAGAACCTTTACAGGTCAAAAAGGTTCACACGAGTGAAAATCCCGCTGATATATTGGCCAAGACGATACCAAGAGACAAGTTCAAACTATGCAAAGAATTTGTCGGCATGAACTCTATATGAAAAACTGGAGTTACCTTCTCGTGCATGGGATTGGAGGGGAAGATTTGATGGGTCCATGAAAGGAAGACACATTCCTTTAGCTTTGAAATGTCAAGCCAACTAAAAGAATAGTAAGGAAAATTTTATGGCAAATATTTCCTTAGTTTCACGATGAATATTTGACTTTTGCCAAGCTCATGGCATTATTGATGACATCAATGAAGCAATCGTAAGTACTATAAATAGGTGTCTTGCTCTCATTGTAAAACACACCAACAAGAGAGAAAGAAAGAGTGAGGCATCACTGACCCGGTATAAGAAAATAGTTTGTGAGAAAAATAGAAAGCGAACGATATTGTATTGAGGTGGGAATATCAAAAGAGGGTTATTTCTTTTGATTGATGTAGTGGTTTTTGGAGTATTTTATTCAGACCTATAAAGTGTAAAATTTCTTGCTATAGTGATATCAGTTGCTCCTCTCGGGGCCATGGTTTTTCCCTTATTCAAAAGGGTTTTCCACGTAAAAATCTTGATTTTGTTGTCACTTTTTTATTCTTGTTAATTATTTCATCTCAGTGCTACATTATTATTCCGCTTTTATTATCGTAAATATTATTTATGTGAGGCATTATTCCCAACATTATATGGCAGCTATGTACGGAAAAAATGGGACTTTTTGGCAAGGTTAAGGTTAGATCCAAAGTATTACAAATGAATAAAATGCTCAATTTTGAATAGTAAGACAAAATTGTTCCATTTTGAGCAGTACAAGAGTAAATTTGATCATTTTATAATAAAAAGTATTAAAACATGCGGAAAAGTATAGCTCTTTTTAATTTTCTTCTGGCATACATCTTATCCTATACTAGAGGAATGGCATAATTCGAATATTATAAGACACAAAATGTTTTCCAATATGCAAAAAAATGATAATGTGAATTTTAAAGAGTCTGCTTAAAATTTTTTCGAAATTGCAACTCTCAATTTCTACTACCTTTTTAAGTAGTAAAGCTGAGGTATATTTTAAGCTCATGAAACTTACCGATCATTTTGTGATTACATGCATTAATATAAGTGGAATATTTGAAATTATTAGAAGTCGAACTTTTAATGTTTCCTTTTCCAATTTTTAAAATTTCTTTTGTCAGTTACTACAAAAATATATAAAGTCGGTGAAGCATATGTTAATTGTTAAAGAAACCATGACAAGTTTTTAGTTTTAAAAAATGATGAGGGGTTGCTTTTTTTGGTTAGTCTTTGATTTACATATTAAAGTATGTCGTTCTAGACAAATATTATACTATTTTAATTTAAATGCTTATAGTATACAATATACAACTTTGCATCTCTTATGCTCACCATGAATTCTATATACGAATTTCTTCTATTACTAAAGTTTTTCTTATTTTTGCTTGATTTATTAAGACTCGTTAAGAGGAAATTGAAACAGTACAGAGATAGAAATTTCTTATTGTATTACATTTTTCAACATGCTTGTGTTTGAATATTTTCACATTTGTCATATCTGTGAGTGCTACTGTGTTAAAACACAAAATCTGAAAACTGTTAGAAGAATAAAAGAAACTTGAAAAACAGTAAAGATTAAGAAATTTTCGAGTCCATAATTTGTTTGTGCGTCCTTAAGGAATTTTAACCACCTCACACGTTTCCAAGGTAATGGATTAAATCCTCCCAGGATAAAACGGAATAAACCTTCCTGCAACAGTACAAACTGCAGGATACCAACGAACTTAAAGAACGGAGCAAAATCACACTTATGAATTCGAGAGAGAGACTGCGAATTAGAATGCAGTATTTTCAGAAAGAAGGAAGTTCTGTAATGTTTTTGATGTGTTAAAAACGAAGCCATGCCTCATAATTTATAGGCAATTATTGAAAGATGTGTGATGTTTGTTCTGGAAAAGGTGCCTTTTCGGAAGTTTACGCGGCATGCCGCTGTCCTACCGCGGTTACGCCAGGATCGCGGCCAGACTATCCTTCTGAATCTTCAGCAGTGATCTGGTATTTAATTAATTATTAAATAATTAAATAAATAAATTTTGTCCAAAAAAATAATCTTATCGATCGATCATTTGACAAATCCAAATTCAAATCTTCAGAAGTGAACTGACATTTAATTAATTATTAAATAATTAAATAAATATATTTTGTCCAAAAAAAATAATCTTATCGATCATTTGACAAATCCAAATCCGAGCCGAGCGAGCGATGACGACGGCGCGAGGGTTCATTCTCTTCAACTCCTTTTAAGAGCTTTAAGAAGTGATTCTATATATAACCACACAAATGTAGTTGTTCCTCACCAATGAGGGACAAAGTGCAAGTCAAAAGCTCACTTCATTCAAATTTTCATTTCCCACCATTTTATTTCCCACCATTTCCAATTCACACTCTTATACTTTAAAGCCCAATACTTAAAGTCAATGCTTTAAAGTCCAACAATCCCTCACATGAATGGGAACGGCTGTAACAAGAATGATCATAGCTGAAAGTTGTGTGATTTACAAGTAAGGATTAATCGCATCTAGATAAGTAGGTTTCCCTTTGAACTTTCCGTAGTGAATATATGTCGGATATACTCGGTCAATCGGTAGATTTGATATCTTTGAACCGTCGAACTTTAGTGTATACCTAGACAACCATATGTCACACAACCAACCCTTAACCGTCTTTTGGTTCTCATTGTTGTGTTCATTTGAGCCATTAACACCGCCTGGTCTCATAAGTGCATAGAGAATTGGCCTTACAGAATTCTCATTGAAGCGGCTTCCACTTCACAC
>MU758554.1:139574-159218 GCA_026770625.1 Nicotiana glauca
TCTTTATCACGGGAATGGGCCAAAGATTTTACTTTAACAATGTTGAACCGGTCAATCACAACTTTGTTTGAGCTCCTTGAACCTAGATCTCGGAACATCCAAAATTCTAGGTAGAGTTACCGCCATGTTGACTTGTCCTCGGCCATAGTCCCATTCCCTTAGATGATTTCTCAACTCCCTCTCTAGTTAAGCCTTTTGTAAGCGGATCCGCCACATTATCCTTTGATCTTACATAATCAATAGTGATAATTCCACTAGAAAGTAGTTGTCTAACGGTGTTATGTCTTCGTCGTATATGACGATACTTTCTGTTATACATAATGCTCCTTGCACGTCCTATTGCAGCCTCACTATCGCCATGTATGCAAATAGGAGCCAAAGATTTTGGCCAGAGCGAAATGTCATCTAAGAAATTTCGAAGTCATTCAGCTTCTTCACCGGCTTTATCCAAAGCTATAAACTCTGATTCCATTATAGAGCGAGCGATGCACGTCTGTTTGGAAGACTTCAAAGATACTGCTCCTCCACCAACTGTAAAAATATATCCATTTGTGGACTTTGTTTCTGTTGAGTCGGTTATCCAATTTGCATCACTATATCTTTCGATAACCACATGATATTTATTGTAGTGCAAAGCGTAGTCTTGGGTATATTCCAAATATCCCAGAACTCGTTTCATTGTTAACCAGTGATGTTTGTTGGGATTACTTGTGAATCGACTAAGTTTACTTATTTCACAAGCTATATCATGTCATGTACAGTTCATGATGTACATTAAGCTTCCCAACACACGAGCGTACTCCAATTGAGATGTACTTTCACTTTTATTCTTTATAAGATGATGATTTAAGTCAATTGGAGTTCTTGCACTTCTAAATTCCAAGTGTTTGAATTTTTCAAGTATCATTTTCACATAATGTGATTGAGACAAAGCTAGACCCTGAGGAGTCCTCTTGATTTTAATTCCTAGAATCACATCGGCAACTCCTAAGTCTTTCGTATCAAACTTACTAGCAAGTATACGCTTAGTAAATTGAATGTCGGCAATGTCTTTGCTCATTATAAGCATATCATCAACATATAAGCGAATAATGACTATATGATTTGGAACATTCTTAATGTAAACACGTTTATCACATTCATTAATCTTAAAGCCATTTTACAATATTGTTTGGTCAAATTTCGTATGCTATTGCTTGGGTGCTTGTTTTAGTCCATAAAAGGGACTTAACAAGACGACACACCTTGTTTTCTTTTCCCGGAACCACAAACCCTTCGGGTTGGTTCATGTAAATTTCTTCCTCTAGATCACCATTTAAGAAGACTGTTTTTACATCCATTTGATGGATTTGAAGACCATACAAGGCAGCTAACGCTATTAGCATCCGAATGGATGTAATTCTTGTTACCGGGAGTATGTGTAAAAATAGTCAAGACCTTCTCGCTGTCTAAATCCTTTGACAACAAGTCTTGCCTTGTATTTGTCAATAGTACCATCGTCTTTCATTTTCTTCTTGAAAATCCATTTAGAACCCAATGTTTTGTTACCTGGAGGAAGGTCAACCAATTCCCATGTATGGTTGCTCAATATGGATTCTATTTCACTATTGACAGCTTCTTTCCAATATTGTGCTTCTGAGGAAGACATTGCTTCCTTGAAGGTACGAGGCTCATTTTCTAGCAGAAAAGTCAGAAAATCTGGACCGAATGAAGTAGATGTCCGTTGACGTTTACTTCTTCTCGGATTTTCCTCATTAGGCATACCATCTGTTATTTCCTCCCGGGGTCGTTTTGACTTTTGGTAGGTTACTTCACTTCCTTTTTATACAGATAAATAGTTTCAAAGAATTCAGCATTATCTGATTCTATTATCGTATTAACGTGAATCTCAGGATTTTCTGACTTATGAACCAGAAACCGATATGCCTTGCTATTGGTTACATATCCAATAAATACACAATCAACCGTTTTTAGACCTATCTTAACCCTTTTAGGTTTAGGAACTTGTACCTTAGTTAAACAACCCCACACTTTGAAATATTTCAACCTGGGCTTCCTTCCTTTCCACTTTTCATAGGGAATGGATTGTGTTTTACTATGAGGTACACGGTTGATTATTCGATTAGCTATAAGTATAACTTCCCCCCACAAGTTTTGTGGTAAACCAAAACTTATAAACAATGCATTCATCATCTCTTTCAGCGTTCGATTCTTTTTCTCCACAATTCCATTAGATTGTAGAGAGTAAGGGGCAGTTGTTTGATGAATAATGCTATTTTCCAAACATATTTCTTCAAAAGGAGATTCATATTCACCACCCCTATCACTTCTTATCATTTTGATCTTTGTGTTTAGTTGTGTTTCAACTTCACTCTTGTATTGCTTGAAAGCATCAATTGCCTCATCTTTACTATTAAGTAAATAAACGTAGCAATATCTCGTGCTATCGTCAATAAAATACTTTTTTCCACCACGAGATGACGTTGACTTCATGTCGCAAATATCTATGTGAATTAAGTCTAAAGGACTTGAATTCCTTTCAACGGACTTGTAAGGATGCTTAGCATAGTTTGATTCCACACATATTTGACATTTGGAATTAATGCAATCAAATTTTGACAATACTTCTAAATTTATCATCTTTCGCAATGTTTTGAACTTGACATGACCTAAGCGTGAATGCCATAAAGTGTTTGACTCAAGTGAGTAAGAAGAAGCATTAATTTTATTGATAGAAACTGCTATTACATTTAGCTTAAAAAGGCCCTCATTCAGGTAACCTTTTCCTAGATATATATCATTCTTACTTAGTACAACATTATTAGAAATAAAAATACATTTGAATCCATTCTTGACAAGAAATGATGTAGACACAAGATTCTTGCGAATTTTTGGACCATGGAGAACTTGGTTTAGAGTCACTATATTTCCCGACGCCATCTTCAGCACAATCTTGCCAACTCCTTCAATTTTCGCTGTAGACGAATTTCCCATGAAAATTGTCTCATAGGGTCTTGCAGGGGCATAAGAAGAAAATAACTCCTTGTTAGCACAAATAAGGCGGGTGGCTCCAGAATCTATCTACCATTCTTTAGGATTTCCTACCAAGTTGCATTCAGACAACATGGCACACAAGTCCCCCATTTCTTCAGCATTTCCAACAATTTTAGCTTGATTCTTCTTTTTCTTATCATTCTTTGATGCACGACAATCTACGTCCTTATGCCCAGATTTTCCACAGTTGTGGCAATTACCCTTGAACTTTTTCTTGCTTGGGTAATTCTTTGGTCCAGAAGCCTTCTTTATCTTCTTGTTTTGTGGCGCCTCCTCAACAATGTTAGCCCTTATTATTGTCGAGTTCCCACGTGACTTCTTTTCAGCATTTTTGTTGTCTTCTTCTATCCTCAAACGCACAATCAAGTCTTCAAGTGTTATCTCCTTCCGCTTGTGTTTTAGATAGTTCTTAAAATCTTTCCACAATTGAGGTAATTTCTCAATGAAAGCGGTAACTTAAAATGCCTCATTTATGATCATACCTTCAATAATAGATTCATAATTAATAACAGATAAATCTTATTAATAAAATTATTGATTCGGGTCATACCTTCAGCAAGGAGGTCATGCACAATAACTTGTAATTCTTGGACTTGAGTTATGACCGACCTAGTGTCAATCATCTTGAAATCCAAAAAACCTTGTAGCCACGAACTTCTTAAGTACGACATCCTCCGTTTTGTACTTTTTCTCAAGTGCATTCCATAACGCTTTTGAAGTTTCCATGACACTATAGACATTGTACATGCTATCTTCCAAACAACTCAAAATGTAGTTTTTACACAAGAAATCAGAATGTTTTCATGCTTCAGTTACAATAAATTGTTCGTCATCTGGAGTATTTTCAGCCAGGACCGGAGGATCCTCCTTGATGAATCGCTGCAAACTCAACATAGTAAGATAGAAGAGCATCTTCATTTGCCAGTATTTGAGGTCGATACCGAAAAACTTTTCGGGTTTTTCTGCTGGTGCCATAGCATGAGCAGGAGTTGAACGGCTTGATGAGGTAGCAACACTCGTAACAGTAGCACTCGTTCCCGCAATATTTCTATTAGTTTGGTTTTCATTCGTCATTTTTTCTGCAGAGTTGGAAACAAAACAGAAATTTGCTAAATCAGTAAATTTTTAATATCTTCAAACTGAATACCAAACCAAATATACAACACGTAACAATGGTGAAGTTTTTATATACTTCAAAACCGTACGTTTATTATTCCGGTAAAGTTTTGATATACTTTAAACCGGACAAAATAATTATTGGAGTAGAAAGCACGAAAGCTTTAGTCTCCAAACCAATATACAAAATATAGACAACAATTTATAATATATATTTCAACACAGAAACGTTAGTATTAAAATTCCTTAAGCTTGTGAGCGCTACTGTGTTAAAACATAAAATCTGAAAACTGTTAGAAGAATAAAAAAAACTTGAAAAACAGTAAAGAATAAGAAATTTCTGAGTCCACAATTTGCTTGTGCGTCCTTACGAACTTTTAACCCCCTCACACGTTGCCAAGGTAATGGGTTAAATCCTCACAGGATAAAACTGAATAAACCTTCCTGCAACAGTGGCAATACAAACTACAGGATACCAACGAACTTAAAAAAACGAAACAAAATCGCACTTACGAATTCGAGAGAGAGAGAGACTGCGAATTAGAATGCAGTATTTTCAGAAAGAAGGAAGTTCTGTAATGTTTTTGATGTGTTAAAAACGAAGTCATGCCTCAGAATTTATAGGCAATTATTGGAAGAGGTGTGATGTTTGTTCTGGAAAATGTGTCTTTTCAGAAGTTTACGCCGCCTGCCGCCGTCTTACCGCGGTTACACCAGGACCGCGGCCAGAGTGGCCCTCTGAATCTGCAGCAGGGTTCTGGCGCGGTCCTACCACGGTTACGCCAGGACCGCGGCCAGACTATCCTTCTGAATTTTCAGCAGTGATCTGGCATTTAATTAATTATTAAATAATTAAATAAATATATTTTGTCCAAAAAAATAATCTTATCGATCATTTGACAAAGCCGAAGCCGAAGCCGAAGCCGAACGACGACGACGGCGCGAGGATTCATTCTCTTCAACTCATTTTAAGAGCTTTAAGAAGTGATTCTATATATAAGCACACAAATATAGTTGTCCCTCACTAATAAGGGACAAAGAGCAAGTCAAAAGCTCACTTCATTCAAATTTTTGTTTTCCTCCATTTTATTTTCTACCATTTTCAATTCACAGTCTTATACTTTAAAGTCCAATGCTTAAAGTCAATGCTTTAAAGTCCAACAATATCCAGATTCTAGAAGTTAGCTACACATAGCTGATAAAAGATCAAATTTGAAATTCTTTATATTAATATAGGTGACTATAAGTCTATAACCATTATATTAAGTTATTAACCTTGAAAATGTAGATATGCATCCGAAATAACCCATTTTGAAAATTATTTTGATAAATAAGCTAAACGAATATTAGTGCTAGTTTTAGGTCTTATGTTCTAAAGTAGCTCTCCATGTTCTAGTGAGACAATAAAGTAATTATCAATAATATATATATATATATATATATATAACTTTCCCCAACCAAACAACACCTCATATAATTTGAGCTATTCTAATCAAGTGAAACATGAATATTATTTTTTAGCTACACAAATATATGATTTTAACAACAACAAAAAGAAGTACTACTACAACAACATAAATAGTGTGTCAACTTCTCTTGCTACCGTATCAACAAATTAAATAATTGTAAATAGATCAATGCAATAATACTTTATGGGTAATTATTTCATCATCAAAATATTAATTGTCGTATTCCATATGGTGTACTCTTAAGCAACTAAAAGTTGTAACTCAATATTGCATACCACTTACAATATTAAAACTTAAACATGATTAGTGAGGTCGGCACGACCCACTAAAAGGAAGACTAAGATTTGCTCTACCCCTCTTAAAAAATTTTCATTAAACGATTGGTTCAATTGACAATTTTAAAATTATAGGATTTTATAATAAATAATAATAACGACGACGACGACAACAAGGTGCAAGGAAGCCATTCCAATATTTCATCAAATAATAAAAATAGTTAGAGCACCATACGGACACTCTTTCTGATACATTTTCATGCATTTTTAAATTTTAAATTATGGAACATAGCAGTACCTTTATGCAGGTCGAGAGCATGAAATAATATTAAATTTTTTAGAAAAATTAAATTCCAAAATAGACTTGACTCTCGTTCTTTAGTATAGTACATCATTGTTGATTTTGAAATGGAGAAAAAAAATTCAATCAAGTTGTGTGGGACAAGAAGAGTCAACAAAGACCCCCTCACCTCACCCTCATATTTCTTAATCAAAATAATTAATAATTAGTAGTAATAATATTTAGTTATTTTTCAATAAAACCAAGACTGAAAATTTAACTCTTTTTTTTTTGGGGTAAAAAAAGGTAGAAGAGTTGATTGATTCCAACAACCGTGTGAATATAGATCGGATTGTTTTCCAGCAATCTCTCATCCATAATTCTTTTCTTTTCACCTTTTTACACGCTTTCTATCTCTACAGCCTACACTTTTCTAGGATTTCGTTTTACTAACTACTACTATTTCTATATTTCTATTTCTATTTCTATTTCTTTCATCTTCCTTCCTTCTTCTTCTTTACTTTATTCTCCACATTTTCCCCTTACCTTTCTGCTCTCCCTCTCTCCGTACGCTCTCTCTCTCTCTAAATATATTTATACATTCATTTGTCTCTATATACTTACATTTTGATTGTTACAGTGCTAAGCTGAATTTCATGGCCAACGATTCGTTTAACTCGCCGTCGATGATCGCGTCGCCGGCCGTTGTTGATGATAGCTTTGAGGATGCCTGTAGTATCTGCCTTGAGCCATTTAACTCTGATGATCCTCCTGCTGTATGCTTTGCTCCTGTTTTTTATGCATTTTTGTTTTTGTTGCTAAAAATAGATTCTATATATTGCGTATAAGTTAGTTTTTTCCCCCCTTCTGTTTTTAGCATTTTCCTTGAGCTGTTTACTCTGATGATCCTTCCTGCTGTATGCTGTCTCCATTCATCGCCTCCTATTTTTGATGCATTTTGTTTTTTGGTTTTTGGCTAAAACTAGATACTTAGAAGTTTGGGAATTTTCTGCCTGTAGCATTTTCATCGTCTCCTTTTTTAAATGCATTTTCTGTTTTATCTGAAAAATATGCTATATATTGCGTAAAGTTGAGGCTTTTCTGTTTATTAAGGAGATGTTAGATGATTCCAATGTCCGGTGATTTGAAGGGGAGAGTACTATCAGTGTGTAATTTTCACGCCTTGGAAGTTCCGACAACTTTTTAGCAAAGAAAAATAAGGAAAAAAAATAAGAAAAAGTTTGGATTTTGTGGTTTAATTATTGATTTGTGTGACATATTGTTACTCATGTATGTCTTTATTGATCATGGGTTGATCAGTCGGTTGTCATTGTTGCATTGAAAATCTAATATGTGGTTTTTTTCCCTTCTAAATGGAAATAATTTCGATAAATTTCTTTATGTGCACCAATGTCTATCTTATTCTTCTAATAAAAACTGAACCTTTTTCTAATGTCTGGACTATTTATTAGCTGCCTGTTATATTAGGATTTGCACAATGGTAATGTAATCTACTGGACATTAGAAATGTAAATAAGTATGCATGAATTCGTGGTATGATTTAGATCTTAGTTATGGTTTAGAATATACATGAATTCGTGGTATGGTTTAGATCTTGGTTATGGTTTAGAAGTGCTTGTTCTTATAGTAAGCTTTGGAGTATAGTGGCCTAGTATTATTATTAATTTTTTCCTTAGCATCTCAGCAAAAGGAGTATGGTGTGCGTAGTTTCTCTGCTGATCTTGCTGATACATCCATCTAACATTTGTTTTTTATTCAGTATGGTCCAATGTTTGGTCAGAACAACAACAACGATAATACCCAATGTGATCCCGCAAGTGGGGTCTTGGAAGGGAAGGATGTATGCATACCTTACCTCTACCTCGCACGAGGTAGAGGGCTGTTTCCGATAGACCCTCATTTTCTTTCTGTTCCTTATTAAGTATGTCATAGAAAAGAAGGAAAAAGATTGTATATATGCAAAGTTTGGTCAGAACCAATGGAAAATAATACTAATAATTGATTTGTTAGGATTTTTCTTATGAAGACCAACCCTTTTGAAGCTTGGGATAATAGGCCCCTCCCTTAGCCCTTCTCCACTTAAATACCAAGCTTAGATCGCATGGCGCAGGGCTTGAACCTATGACTTAAGTCACTAATCCCTCAATCTTTTGCGACTTGAATGAATTCCTAGGGGCTAGGGTTTTTCTAATTTTCCCAACTATATGTACTTTGTGAACTAGTTTGAATAGCCTTTTCCAAAAACTTATTTGACAGTTTTCTTCAGTATGTATCAAAGTGATGTTGCAAAGTTTTTGCTGTCTCATGGTGATGTCTTCTTTTGATTCTTGTGGCAATTCCTTTTTATGCTTGATTATATGCATTTATCCAAGTTTCTTAATTTCTTGTTTTCTTTCAGGTAACAGATTGTAAGCATGAGTATCATTTGCAGTGTATTCTTGAATGGTACATACGAAATTTGTTATTATGTGCACATTTTGACCACCATTGTCTTGATCGATGTGCTCAATGAACATCTTGTATATTCTGTTCAGGTCTCAGAGAAGCAAGGAGTGCCCAATTTGTTGGAGGGTTCTTGCGCTGAAAGACCCTGCAAGGTATTCGAAAAATTCTATGGCTAAGAACACAACTGTATAAGAATCAACCATTGACTTTCTCATGGAATTGGTGTATTGTTTATGTAGTTTCCTCGTTCTAATATCTGAATTAGACTTTTGGCTGCGGCCAAGAGCTGCTAGCTGCAGCCAGAATTACATATATTATTTTATTTTTTCTGCAAGGAGCTTGATATTTTTTAATTTAGAATTCATATTGTTTAAGAGCCAGCATTCTGATTGATATGTCATTGCTGTCCCTCTTTTGTGATGATCTCCATTAAATAAATTTTGCCTCCAGCCAAGAGCTACTAGCTGCAGTGGAGATTGAAAGGAACATGAGGTCAAGGATTAATGTGCGTCATATCAACGAAGACGTTGAAACCAACCATGTGGGTGGCATTTCTAAACTTGGAATTGGCTTCTGCATTTCTTTCCACTAAATTTAGCTTCATTTATACTGAGTTAGAGCCTTAGTGTTTCCAGGATGCCCCTCAGCAGAATGATTCTGACTTTGAGGAGCGAATCATGCGACATTTTGCTGCTGCGACAAGTAGAGTCCGTCTTGTCAACAGAAGGAGAAGACAGGCGTCATCAGGAATTGGTCCTACACAGGTCGTCCCTTCTGTGCCAGTAGGAGTTAGGTCAAACCAGACACAGAATAGTGAATCCACTGTACAGCCCCAAGGTTCTGGGTTTACTGGGGATGGATCTGCTGCTTCTGCTACTTCATCTAGTATTGGGCCTGCATCATCATCAGTTCCTGCCTATGGAAATGGTCCTTTTAAGCTTAGGTATGATTGAGAACTATAAAGCCCGATAAATTAATCGAAAGCTTAATGAAACTAAGTCACCTAAAATTAAAATCCATAATATGCGTTCTCTCTTAATCCTCAATGTGGTTACTGAGTGCAATGTAATTGTGGCAGCACTACTCCATTTTTTCCTTTATTTGATTTAAATTATGCCTCACTATTTGGTTACTTGTTGGAATTCCTTCAGCCAACCGCCAACTTATGGCCCCCAGGGGTCAAGCTCATCCGAGTTTCTTGCATTTTCTGAATCTATAAAATCGAAATGGTCTGCTGCTTCAGCGAGGTAAGGAACTCTAATTTGTGTTTCCCTTGAAAGCTATTTTTATTTTGCCCCTGAAGCTATTGTTTCTGTTTCAACAGGTATAAGGAATCAATCTCAAAAGGTACTCGTGGTTTTAAGGAAAAGTTATTATCACGCAACACCTCTGTCAAGGATTTTGGCAAAGAAGTTCAGCGTGAGATGAGTGCTGGAATAGCTGGAGTTACAAGAATGATTGAACGACTTGATCTTACTTCAAAACGTACGGGAGCTTCTGAACCATTATCTGCATGTACCATGGGTACCTCAAACTTTCCTAGTAGAGGAGTGTGTGAGCAAGGAAATGTGACATTTCAATCGCATGATAGTTGCATAAAGAATTCTACAATTGAAGTTACTCCTACCGCTCCCTCATTGATCTCCAACACCAACACTGGCCAAAAGGAAATTTCTCTTAGACAGGTTTGTAGTTGGTTCAACTATATCTTGAACAATTATGAAGCTTTACTTGTTTCCACGTTCATCATCCCTGATGTTGCCAATTTGCTCTTCCATTTGTTATCCATAGTTTCTGCTGGATTTTTGATTGCCTTTAAACAGAAAACCAAACTTGGAAGCCTAATCTGCCTGTATTTTTCCCGATTGAATATAAAATTACTTGCGTGCAACTACAGAATTGTTGACTCAGAATCTAAAACAACATTGCCTAAACAGAATACATCACACATTACACTTGGTTTGTTGTTGTTGTTGTATATAGGCCACCTTATTTATTTCCTTCTCTCTCTCTCAAAAATTAGAAAAATCAAGTTTACAGGCAGGCAAGTGGAGATATACTTTTTATGGCTTACAAAATGTTTCCCTTTACACCGCCAGGCCATATTTATATGAAAAGGAAGAAGGAATTAAATAAAAGATTTGCGTCAACACAAGGAATGTGGTTGGATTTGGGCAGGGGCGGATCTGTGTATAACTTAAGGGTTCATCCAAACGCGGTAGCTTTGGCTCGAACCTCGTATATGTGTTTAAAAATCCACTAAATAGGTACAAATAATAGATTTCAGCATCCCGCGTTCACGCAGGATCCGGGGAAGGGCCGCACCCCAAGGGGGTCCGAATCCAGTAAATCAACTGGGTGGTGGTAGAATCTCGAACTCGAACCCATTAATATTCAAATCCTAGATCTGCCTCTGGGTTTGCAAAATGATTAAAAGTGAGGTAGGAATATGAATCTGAGGATGTTAAGGATGTTCAGTATCTGAGACAGTAGTCCATAGATAGGGTTTTAGGTGCTCGTGCATCCTATGCTTGTTCCTTTATATTTCCATGTTTCACTTGTTCTCCAACAGAACTACCGCTACATTTTAATTTAGTTTTTCATAGTGTGATGTGTTAGAAAGAGTTCCCCCATGACATTTTTTATTCCATCTGTCCCATGTGCTCAATAGGTTAATGGATCTTGTCGGATTGTACCACCTCATTCAAGAACTTGAACTGTTAGAAAAAACATATTTATTTTACTAAAAATGTGTCTTCGCATTCACCTGAGTGCTGATTCTTATTTAGAGATCAAGTTTGTGTAAATACTTTTTGATGAAGGGTTGCAATAAGACTTGAACCTAAGGGCACATTTTACTTTGATACCACATTGAATTGCATTAATACCTTATCTAAAAATTTAAGCTATTATAGAAACCTTTATTTATTTAATTGTCTTCGACAAGTCTCATTAAAATACAAACAAATCAAATCGATCATTTGGAAGTTACAGTTCAGCTTCTTCTCCTTATCTCATCAAACTAGTAAGGTTTGTGAAGCAAATATAACATGAGGTTAGGATTGGAGGATTACAAAAAAAATTTATTTAAACAATCCATCTCGATGGTTCTCTTTGCTTTTGAAATGAGCTCTTTCCATTGTTTAATTGTTTCTTTCCCTTCTTTTTCTTCAGAACGGAAACTGATGCTGCAACCCTGTCGAAGTCATGAATAAATGGTGCCTGATTATGGTCCTCTTTGTCTCTGCTATCTACTTATTAGCATAATCCAAAATCTGCAAGTGACGTACGTTCTAAAGGTCAGTTATCACAGTAGGTGATTGACTTGCGTCCTGCAGTTACTGTGTGAAACCTGGAGATTGATATGCTGCTGAAGAAATTACAGTTTGTGCTTAAGCCTTAAGGTCCCATGACCTGTTCTCTTTACTGTAAACCTGTAGGACAGGAAGACTGATAAGCTTGTGTAATTTATAACCATGTCCATTACCTTAATGGATATTCAAGAGTGGATGTCTTATGGACTATCCTTCATTCTTCTTTCTGGTTGGCTATATTTTCTTCTAAATTCTGCTTTTCGCTGTTGTCGCTTATATAAAATTGGACCTTGTAAACAAAAATCATATTGTTTTTTGTTCTAGTATAAACAACAGCTCCGTTGTAGTCTAGTTGGTCAGGATACTCGGCTCTCACCCGAGAGACCCGGGTTCAAGTCCCGGCAACGGAAATCTCATTTTTCATTGCATCCCCTCCCTTTTTTGGTCTAATAGAGTTACTGGTTCTTTTGTCTTCTTCTGTTTAAAAGTCCATGAACAGCCCAACACAAGCCAACCGTTCATCTATTTTGCACTTTTTATTTCTCTTTTCTCTTTTTTATAACTCTCAAATAATTATAGTGTGGAAGAGAATTTTCGTTTAGGAAGAACTATTCACTCCCATCTTGCTTATAATGTATTCTCGATTGAATACTGATCGCAATTATTTGAAATTTTTGTAACACTTCATATAATATACTATTAAATATTCAAAAAAGTTGTAATCAGTGTAAGAGTATCATGGCTTAATACTCAATCTTATTTTTCTTTTATGGCTAAAAACTACTAAATCCTAACCACCAAGTATTAGTGCCTAATACAACAACTACCTAATTACTTGTGCCCATAGCTCAATTCACCTATTTACTAGTGTGCGATAAAATTCAATCCAAAATTCTTGCCATCTTTGAACAGTAAAAGTTTTATATTCTGAAAATGAGCTAGAGCCCGTTTGGTTTGGCTTATTTTAAGTATTTTTACGCCAAAATAGCTTTTTAGTCATTTTGTACTGTTTGGATAAAGTAGAAAAATACTTTTAAGCACTTGTTTTTAAGCTAAAATAACAAAAATAAGCCAAAGGCTAAAAATTTTAACTTTTGGCTTTCGGCTTAAAAGGCACTTAAAACAAGCCCATCAAAACAGGCTCCTAATCTATCAGATTTAAGTCGGAATCAATCAAATTAATCTTCAAACAATGAAATAGAACTACAATTTTGCCATAGAGTCAAAGAACAGGTAATAAATAAGATATACTCCACTTAAGACTGTTCTTTGTAATTATCCCAAGAAAGGAAAACAAAACAATAAACAGATAGTAGTAGATATTTTCATGGATTAACAATGTGCCAGACGTGGAAACTGAATATAGCTCAAATTAAATTGTAATTTTATTAACCGAAATTACAACGTGCAAAACTTATTGGCAATGGAGGAACAAGGTGTTTAGAACTACAAACATGCAGCAGAAGCAAGTCTCTAGATCTGTCCCAAGATAAAGTCTCCGCCAGAAACTTTGAAGTCAGAAGGAGCTTCTTCAACATTCAGAACCTTCACATTCCCATCATCCACATACGCTGACCACCTACGCACAAACAACAATGTTTGTTAATACAAACATATCCAGGATTTAGGATCTATAGCTCTCAAGTACAACTTTTACACAATATATATCACATTTCACACAATGTATATATACAACAACAGCAAAATCCAGTGAGTTCCCACAAGTGGGGTCTGGGGTCTGGGGAGGATAAGATGTACGTAGCCTTACCCTACCCTGGAAGGGCAGAGAGGCTGTTTCTGATAGACCCTTAGCGGAAGAAAGGATGAAAAGGAGTTGATGCATATATGTATGTCAGTATTTTTTTTATTTTGTACACGTACACATCGTCTTAATATAAAAGCAATGGATGAAACCATACTCACTTCTCCATGTCACTTCAGGGCTTAATTTGAACTAGTTAAGCTTACTGCACATTTCTCACTGGGACTATCAATTTTTACATTGACAAATGTTGGATGTAGAAATTTTAGTTAATTAGCCATGACGAAGCATTGACTCCTAACCTGTGAGATCGAGGTCCAAGCAAAGCAGCAGAGAGATCAATTGTTAAGTCCAAACTCTTGTGGAAGCTTCCATCAAAATCACCATAAAACTCAATCTGCATCATACGAATAGTATTCAGTCAACCACACTCATCCTCATTGTTAGAGCTAGTATAAGAAGTTAAGAACTATCAAAGGTATTATCAACATTAAGGAACAGCTAAGAGACCACCTTCTGATTACCCATAAATTTCAAGAAGCTCAATAAATGCAACATCAACTAATAATCAGAACGACATTCGAGTGGTAAAAGTCATTAAACAAGGTGACATGTGTAAGTAACACGACCACGAGAATCTTAATCATTCATCTCGCTGACTATCTGCCATATCTCTGTTACTAATTATCACTATCCAAGCTCAGTCAATCAGACTTAATGATAAAGTCCATAACAATTAACAATATTGGGCTTTGTTTTTGAACCTTCATACAGTTTATGAATTATGTCATCCTCGATCTGCCCACCTACATAAATTTCCAGCTCCATGGAGCAAATTTAAGCTTCAGTTGGAATATATTAGCATATGGTCAGAGTCAATATCATTGAACATGTAGAGGAATGCTAGTATTATTTCCTTCCTTTAGCTGAGACTGCACTGCTCCTGCCAATCCGATATGCTTAATTTTTTTGACGAGTCAACTGCCCTCCAACATTTATGTTGCTTAAAAGTAAGATCTGCTCCACATTCCTCTTTGACCAACCCCCCGTCCTACACCCCCTCCTCATAACCGAGAATCCCGAGGACCAGTTGACACACAGTTTGAAACACGTTGAATATTGGGTCCGTCCACTACCCTTCTCTAATTAAATACCACACTATTATTAGTCTACAGTAGGGGTCAAACTCATAACATGCGCCTAACCTATACATCACTATCTCCTCTATTACCACCAAACCAAAGCCCTTGGGATAAAAAGCCTTGCCATTCCAATTCTTACCAAAAGGGATAGAGTAAACTTCTTCAGCTCCCTACAAAAGATACATGATCTATAAGGTTGATTTACCAAAAAATTGTTTACTTATGCTGACAACCGAGCGGAAAGAAGTACTTCCAAGTCTTCAAAGGACGGCAGAAAGTTCAAGTAGTAACTAGTGAAGGTTACATTTGCTTAAAGGAAATGACAGGATGACAAGGCATGGCGGAGTAACTTACAGCTTCTTTGGCTTGTAGCTTTTCTGCCCAACCATTCATAACATACGGATCATTCACAGCAACACAAATCACAGAGTCGATTCCTTTGGCCTTGAACTTATCAATGTTATTCTTGTAGCTAGGTACATGTTGCATTGAACAAACTCCAGTGTATGCACCCTGGAAATTGTAACATCTTTAGGAAAATATAAAACTAAGAAAACCAGATATTAAACAAATGGCTCGATACAAATGCTTATGCAAGAAGACCTCTGATGAGACAATGTCCCTACCACAACTATCAAAGAAAACATGATACCTTTCTTCCTTTCATCATTTCTTAGAGTCATTTTATTCAATTTTCGATCCATTTCATAGTGTCAGTTTATTCAATCTACTATTGCAGACAAGGCAAACCCTGTTGTCTATAATTCAGATCACATAATTGTATTAAATATGTGTCACGATTTATCATTCCTCGAGAAGAAAATATGTGCACCAACCAGCTGGCAATATTAATTTAGTTGTATGCAACAATTGGGGTTAAAATTAAACTATTTTGAATATGACTTGCATAAGTCGTAGCAGTATTCATTTGTAGTCCTAGGAAGATAAAACACAAATGAAGCTGCTCTCTGCAGTTTAGCCATCAAATACCATCTCGATTTAGGACTTTGTATTGGAAGTACAAAAGAAAAATTTATTATCTGTACTGAAAGTTTAAAAAAAAATTACCAATTTGATTTCTCACTAAGATTAAATGGAGCTACATGGTCAGTGAGGATTTATATACTCCACCGAATTTGTTAGGGATTGCGGCGTATTAGTAGCAGCAGTTGTTAATTTCTAATTAGGACCTTTTTACCTATTAAATCCCAATGAAAAGGAAGGATATTTTCCCCTTTGCGTGAATTCTTATATTAGACAAACAAAATCCTCATAATTTGAAAACCCCATGTACAAATTTTTTATGTAAAAACTACTCCTAAGCCAAGAAATGAGAATTACTAATTGCCATAGAACTAATTCAAAATCAATTGCAATATATAAGGGAAAGTAAACTTACAGGAAGGCCAAAGATTACAACTTTTTTACCCTGAACACCAAAAGAATACAACATAGTCAGAACTCAAGAACCCTAAAAAAAAGTTGAAGAAACAAGAAAAAGGGTAATATAAATTAGACAAAAAGATGAAATTTTTAAAAGGGGGTGTTATTATATTTATCATTACCTTGAAAATATCTTTGACGGGAGTAGTAGAGAATTTAGAGGAGACACCTTCATCCCAAGATCGAGCCTTTTGTAGTGAAACATTTGGTGCAGCTACTGTAACATCAGTACCTACAGAAACAGAAGCATAGGATCTCAGGCTTTGAACCATTGACTTTATCATTGTTGTTCTCTTCAACATTGCGGAGGCCATAGCTGGGAATTCTTTTAGTTTTGGTGAATACTGGTTTTTGCTTTGATGCTCATTTCATGTGTTTACTTGTGATTATTATATATGAGTTTTATGGACAGGGAAAAGTTGGGCCTCATTAGAAGTAATGATACAAATCAATCAAAGGTAGCCCAATTTTGATGTCCACTTCATTTGATTTTGAACCAAAGGTTCTCGCAAAGAAAGAGGTATAAATGACAACAAACACTCTATTTCAGGACAAAAAAATGTACTAAAACCCTAAATAACATCCCTGAGAATGGCTATCGGTGTAGTGGACTAATATAAAGAGCAAATTATGCTATTTACCTATTCTACAACAACAACAACAACAACAACATCCCAGTATAATCCCACAAGTGGGGTCTGGGGAGGGTAATATGTATGCAGACCTTACCCCTACCGGGGGGCAGAGAGGCTGTTTCCAGGAGACCCTCGGCTCAAGACATCAACAAGAGACGATAAGTTAGTACTATTAATAGACTCGTACTAATATTAACATGAAATACACAACATAACGCAAAATAACAAAATAGCAGAAATATAAGAAATATAAGGAATATGAAATAAATGTAAGTTATACTAATATCCAACAGATAACTCCATGTATCGGTAGTTGATCAGTAACATCCTACGATTACCTCATAACTATCTAGTCTCACTCTAGTGCATTGTGGAAATATCCACAACTTCCCCCTAACCTACAACTTTAATGCTCGACCTCCACAATCCCCTATCAAGGGCCATGTCCTCAGAAATCCTAAGACGCGCTAAGTCCTGCCGTATCACCTCTCCCCAATACTTCTTAGGTCTCCCTCTACCTCTCCCCATGCCCACCACAGCCAGTCGCTCACACCTTCTCACCGGAGCATCGGTGCTCCTCCTTTGAATGTGTTCGAACCATCTGAGTCTTGCTTCCCGCATCTTGTCCTCTATGGGGGCCACGCCCACCTTCTCTCGAATGTCTTCATTCCTAATCTTATCCATCCTTGTATGCCCGCACATCCACCTCAACATCCTCATCTCTGCTACTTTCATCTTCTGGGTGTGTGAGTTCTTAACCGGCCAACACTCGGTCCCATACAGCATTGCAGGCCTAACCACTGCTTTATAAAACTTACCTTTTAGTAACGGTGGAACTTTCTTGTCACACACGACTCCCGTCGCTAACCTCCATTTCATCCAACCCACCCCTATACGGTGTGTGACATCCTCGTCGATCTCCCCGATCCCCTGAATAACTGACCCAAGGAACTTGAAACTACTCTTCTTAGGGATGATTTGAGAGTCAAGCCTCACTTCCACTTCCGCTTCCGTCGGCCCCGCCCCAAATTTGAACTCGAGGTATTCCGTCTTTGTCCTGCTCAACCTGAAACCTTTAGACTCAAGTGCATGTCTCCAAACCTCTAGCCTTTCGTTGACGCCGCGTCGTGTCTCGTGAATTAGGACTATATCATCAGCAAATAACATGCACCATGGCACCTCCCCTTGAATATGATGCGTTATGGTATCCATCACCAGTGCAAATAGGAAAGGGCTGAGTGCAGACCCTTGGTGCAACCCCGTGACAACTGGAAAATGCTCGGAATCGCCTCCTACTGTCCTAACCCGAGTCTTAGCTCCTTCATACATGTCTCTAATCGCCCTAATGTAGGCTACCGGAACCCCTTTAACCTCTAAGCAGCTCCATAAGACGTCCCTAGGAACCATGTCGTACGCTTTCTCTAGATCAATAAACACCATGTGGAGATCCTTCTTCTTATCCCTGTACTGTTCTGCCATCCTCCTAATAAGATGGATAGCTTCTGTGGTGGACCGCCCCTTCATAAACCCAAACTGGTTGTCTGAGATAGACACCGTCTTTCGCACTCTCATCTCTACCACTCTCTCCCAGACTTTCATGGTATGACTCAGTAATTTGATACCTCTATAGTTGTTACAGCTCTGGATATCGCCTTTGTTCTTATACAAAGGAACCATTGTACTCCACCTCTACTCTTCAGGCATCCTATTAGTCTTGAGTATCACATTACACAACCTAGTAAGCCATTCCACTCCTTCTCTACCCACACACCTCCAAAGTTCAACCGGAATTTCGTCTGGCCCGGTAGCTCTGCCCCCCCTCATCTTAAGCATTGCCTCGATGACCTCATCGACCTCAATGTCCCTACAATAAGTTAATTCCTGGGGAATGTCGGCGTTCCTCAATCCACCTAGTACAATATCCCGACCCCCTTCTTCATTTAGGAGTTTATGAAAGTAAGTCTGCCATCTCCTCTTAATCTGGTCGTCCCCCATCAAAACTTTCCCGTCCTTATCTTTTATGCACCTCACCTGGTCCAGATCCCGAGCCGCCCTCTCTCTCAGCTTAGAGAGTCGGAATAACTTCTTCTCCCCGCCTTTGTTACCTAGTTCTTCATACAGACGAGCAAAAGCTGTTGTCTTAGCCTCCGTTACTGCCATTTTCGCCTCCTTCCTAGCTACCTTATATCTCTCCATGTGCGCTCTCTTCTCCTCCTCGCCCGTGCTCCCTACTAACCGCAGGTAAGCTACCTTCTTCGCTTTCACTTTACCTTGGACAATTGCATTCCACCAACAGTCTCCTTTATGGCCACCGACGCGGCCAGAAGATAACCCCAACACATCTCTCGCCGCCTTCCTTATACAATCAGCCGTCGTCGACCACATAGTGTTTGCTTCCCTACTACTTCTCCAGGCTCCCATTTCCGATAACTTTCCATCCAACTCTTGAGCTTTATCCTTGGTCAAGGCGCCCCACCTAATCCTCCGGCGGCCTCGTATTGACCTCTTCTTCCTCCTTATCATAATTCCAAAGTCCATCACCAAAAGCCTATGTTGTGTTGGAAGGGTCTCACCCGGGATGACTTTGCAATCCACGCACCACCTTATATAGCCTCTTCTGAGGAGGAGATAGTCAATCTGAGTCTTCGCCACCGAGCTTTGGTAAGTAACCAAATGCTCCTCCCGCTT
>MDKF010186758.1:0-13321 GCA_026770625.1 Nicotiana glauca
ACTAATTAATAAAAGGGTGCAGTATACTTCTTAAAATTGTAAAAATTATTTTGTTTTGATATTTTGGAATAATTTACTTAGGGTAAAAATCGCGTGCTCACACGTAGCCTCCACAAATAGCAACACATAAATAATTAATTCACCTATGGGGACAATTCTCTCTTACAAGGTTAGAAAGGAGACTCACCTCACTCTGAAGATCTATAATCGGCATTCCACGCCCTTCCGAAGACTCGAATCGATGCACAATGCTCCAAAACTAGCCAATAATTATGTAAATCCATTAGTATATGTTCAGTTACTCACTACAATCCAATTTGTAACAATTCCTAACCCCGATCGAAATGTTCACAAAATTGCCTTCGAGTCCACGTGCCCGGATTCAAAAAAAATTCAAAGATAAAGTTTACCCATAATCTCGCGAATCCAAATATATAATTTGCTCTCAATTTCATGCCCAAAATCGTGGTCAAAATTCAAGAATGTCAAATTTCTAGGTCTTCCTCAAAATCCCAAATTTCCACTAATTTCCATGTTAAATTACATACATAATCAATGTATTAAACTCCTAATAAGTGGGGATAACTTACCTTGCCATTGAATGATGAAACCCTCTCTTGAAATCCTTTAAATATCGCCCAAGCCAAGAGAAAAATGAAAGAAATGGGCCAAATCCCGTCTTAAAACAACTCACTGCCCAGCACTGTCCTTCTTCGCGAACGCGGAAATGCCCTCGCGTTCACGAAGCACAACCTGCTTCAGCCCCAAAATTTCTTCATCGCATTCGCAACCCGACGCTCGCGTTTGCAAAAACCAGTTCCTCGGAGCCTACGGGTTCGCATAGGCCAACGGCCTTAGGCCTCGCTCCCCTCTTTCCTTCTACGTGTTCGCGATATCTCATACGCGTTCGTGTAATCAACTCAGCCCACCCCTTTGCATTTGCGACTTCCACTCCGCATTCGTGAAGGCCAAATCCAGCAGCCTCCCACTTTCCTCTTCGCGAACGCGGAACTTCCTTCGCATTTGCGAAGAAGGAAACTAGATACCTGCAATCAGCAGCAACTTTTCATACAAATTCGATCCGAAACCACCCCAAAATACACCCGAGGCCCCCGGGACCCCGTCCAATCACACCAACCAGTCCCAAAACACATTGCGGACTTGCTCAAGGCCTCAAGTCATATCAAATAATGCTAAGATCATGAATCGACCTCCAATCCAAGCTTAATGAACTTTAGAAATTTCAGACTTCTACATTCGATGCCAAAACATATCAAATCGCGTCCGATTGACCTCAAATTTTGCACACAAGTCACATTTGACATTACGGACCTACTCTAACTTTCAGAATCAGATTACGACCCCGATATCAAAAAGTCAACTCTCGAATAAACTTCTCAAAAATCTTCAAATCTCATCTTTAGCCAAATGACTCCAAAATGACCCACCGACCTCCGAATTCACTTCCGATCGCGCTCTCAAAACAGAATCACTGTATGTAGATATTCCCAGACTCATAATCCCAAATGGACATTGGTAATACTGAGATGCACTTCAACCCAAACTTATGAAATTCTTCCAAAAATGCTAACTTCCACAATAAGTGCTAAAATATTCCCGGGTCTTCCAAAACCCGATCCGGATATATGCCCAAGTTCGAAATCATCATACAAACCTGCTAGAAACTTGAACCCCGATTCCGAGGTCGTTTACTCAAAATTCCAATGCTAGTCAATTCTTTCAACTTAAAGCTTCCAAAATAAGAATTCTCTCTCCAAATCAACTCTGAACTTCCCGGAATCTAATTCCAACCACGCGTATAAGTAATAATACCTGAAATGAAGCTACTCAGGGGTTCAAACCGCTAAACGACACGCTAGAGCTCAAAATGATTGATTGGTTCGTTACATTCTCTCCTATTTAAACATACATTCATCCTCGAACGTGCTGGGAACTACACCAGAGTTATCCAAAATCTCTGTTTAACACCTTGAGCACTTACCCGTGCTACCACACCTCAGTTGAGCACATTAACTCGATCAAATCTGAAGATATTCTCTTTTATTCAAACAATTAAGCTTAGAACCCAATTCCAACATCTGAAATTCTCTACAGGCCTGCTTTCATTATATGAACAATGTAGCAATCACTATACGAGGTACCAGAACATGATTGCATACCTTTGTTGAATTCTCACCATGCACTACATCATTCACGGGACCATAATAACATTCTCTGATCATAATAACCAACATTCCCCGAATCTGATGCTCACAATGCACCTACTGATATATATAAGTCTTGTTCCAACTCTTGCAACACCGCCACGATAGAAGAGACGTGTAGAAACCCATAACCACTGCCAAGTCAACAAATCATTGAGGCTACACTCCCGACAAGAACATTACCTCATTTTGAACCGAATAATAATCTTTCCTCTTTAATATACTTCATGCAATCCGATTGCACTGATCCTAGATCCAATAACCTTGTCTCACCCAGTACAAACTGCTCAGGCAGCAAGCCACCCCAGACATGACCAAAAGTCTCATATGATGCCACAATATGCTAATAGGCTACAAACTCGAATGTGATACATAAGAAAGACAAACTCTGGAGGGGACTACTCCACTCACGCAGCTAGTATGAACTTTCCTCAGAAAATGGGAACCAAACACACATAACAGAATATAAGGGGCTGTAATCATCATCATACTATTGCGGCGTACAACCAGATCCAAACAACATACCCATGGCAGCGTGCCACCCGATCCATACATAAAATTCATATAAGGAGATACACATCGAGCTAAATTTCTCATTACAACACAATATCGAATATCGGCCACAAGCACGCTAAGTGCATAATACCATCCCTGGTGGAACATATAACGCCATAAGCTAACAAACTCAAGCACAACTGAGGTGCGATAAATGTTCTGAAACTAAAGAGTATCTTGTTCACATAACACTATCGCTACGCGAAACCTCAAAACATAAGAAATTTACCAAGCCATTTCGCAACTCACACGACACAATATAACATTATATGAAATAGCCGACGATGAAATAACATCCAACGTCTGAATACTCCTACATAAGGAGTGCTATGCTGAAATGAACATATTCGGCCTCATATAGAGCTCATATTCATATTTAAATCCATCTACAGACCTCGACGCGATTCTGATCATGCCGAACTAGGCCAATAATCTTTTCAGGGTCCATAATAACCCCTTTTTCTCATAACACACAAGAATAACCATCATAACCGAAGTAATCCTCCACAGTCCACCACCCAATAAATCGAGTGCCCTCCAGGCATAAATTCTCAAATTAACGATATCACCACAATCTTCATACTTGGTTTAATTCTTCAATCAGTCAAGTGACTACATGCCACAGTTATACAAACTCCCCGTGGGGCACGCTCCCACGACCTTCCGTAATAGATAACGGGTCTATACATCCTACCACCAGCTGCAATAATGCTGAAAAGCAATCAAGAATTCTTAACCAGGATGCGAAGCCATTTTCACATATCACCAATCTCAGGCGATGTTGTAGATAATACCAACTTACTCCAAATATCCAAATCCCCTTCCTGCTCATCCGAGCTCGTGACATCCTCGTCAAACATTGAACTGCAACCTTGATCCTCACCTTCAAATTTCATACCGATTATTTCACCTAACAAGCCATGCGATAGAACACGATTTTTATCATAAATTTGGAACCACTAATAGACTAATACTTCATCATATAGAAAATTTTCACTTAACTTATTTCAGGAGAACCATAGCAACACACAAGTGAATTCTCATAATCGTAGAATATGCAAATCTTCGAGTGGTGGTCTAAGCCACCATACCCCTTCTTGGATCCGCCTATACATAATAGGCCATAACACTTGGATACTTTCGAATAAAATTAATTACGGCGGTTGACAAGCCTCACACGTATAGCCACAAATCAACTACATAACTTAATCACACTGAGGGAACTGATCCCTACCACAGGTATGCCAATTCAACCGTGGATAACCAATCCAACCTCTTCTAATTTATCCTTAATTGCCTTAGAATAATAATAACTTTATTCAACACTTAACGCACTCAAGCTGAGTGGCCTTGTAACACGATACCATGATGTCTCAAATCCCACGAACCATCTCATACCTTCCTTGTGCGCATATTCATATCTCGATTGGTACATCCATTCTGGTACTTCCTTTACGAATCCGAAGTCCTTCTATCCCTTTCCTTCATATGCTACATTGCAAGTCAAAACATCATAGAACATTCTGCCTCTTATCATAAGCCGCTTCACAAGCTCGATCCTTAAACATAAAGCGGGCTTGAATCCTTAGGCACCGCATTTTTAACCTTTAAATCCACTAGGACCGTTGTTGAGAGCCACCCACTCTGACTTGGTCCCGAATATAATCTACTCCATGAATCTTCTAGCACCTGAATACCCTCTCGACGAAGCACCCAGCCGAATCACTTTCCTTGAAACTCGTGTCTATACAAGACATAAATCCTAAATCCTTCCCCAAATATGACCATGAGCCAATAAGGCTAGCCCTAGCACACCCTTAACAATTTCTTTGCTCAAATTACCTCTTGTGTTCTTTTCCCTTAGCTGAAATAACCCATCAATATGCTAATAATCGAAAATCTCATAAATAGACGACCATGCAATCCAACCGTAGGCAGTGAGACTCTCCCATTTAACTTGAAGCTACCATTACACAACTATGGAACCCAACAAGGTTCTTTCTTCATTGTTGACATGATCAAGCACAACCAACCCGCCGAGTTCCTCAAAATCTTTCTATAAAACTATTTATGAATACTCTAAATCATTAACCATATTCACATGTCCAACCTCTTTACCAGATAACCAGTAGGATTCTTCACATAAGCTTCGCCAACCACGCAACTGCTGATCTGCTCACAGGAGATAACCCACCTGAGCCCGTGCTCATTCACCAGCTGCACAAGTCCATTCACTCCTCGTGGACATCAACTAAATGTGCGATAATATCTCTCAATTCAAAGTCATCCTGCTTCAAATCAAGCAGCTCCTTTTCGTCATATCAAATCTCTTGCCGAATAATAGCCGATACTTCAAATTAAGTCCGTAAACCCGCCACTGTCCACTAAAACTCCCACTTTGGGCAGACTCACTTCTTTAAGAAACTACTCGACCTCCACTTCTTACACCCGGCCTTATAGAAGTTTAACCACCGCATGACACTTTCCACATGTTCTTCCTCCTCCTTTGCTGCTTAGCTGATGCCTTAGATCAAAATCTATCTCAGTAGCACTTGAACCAATAGACCGCTACTAACTTTAAACCTTTCTGAAGTTCATCCTTTCTCAAACCGTTGACATTAGAACATCGATTCAATCCTGATCTACCGTACCCCGCGATCTTTGACTGCCGCTTCTTCAATATTATCTCATAATATCCCACCCCAAAGGAGAATTGAAGTAAACTATAACACCGGCGAACTTAACATATTCCATCGAGGATGACTACACCACATCGCAGATAAAAATTCCACCACACTTGAAAACACCAAGTCTTGTTACTCCATCGATCCAAATTTGGACATTCATAGGCCAATTGCTTTCCTCCGTCAGAAATGAAACATCAAATCTCAGAATCATGCACTGGGTAAACTTCCCTCAAGTCATTCACTGCCCCGATACGCAGGTAAGCATCCTACCATCACATCGAAACCATGCGACAACCGTTCATAAGAACCATGGCAACTTGTGCCTAGCCTCAGTGCTCTCAAAAGTACAGCTAGTGCACTGAAACGACAGAGTATCCTTCCACAAGGTGACGACAATAGTCAAATAAACTAGACCGGGAGAAGCATCCCTTACCACCTCTGCAGTACCTTTAAAATTTCTCAATTCCTGATTTATAATAAGTGCTCCACATCGCATAAGATCGAATAGGAAGGAAATAAAGGCATAAGTCTCAAAGGAATCAAACCGCATGATGAGGAATCAAGAAGGGAAATACTCCTAACAGCCCTATAGCCTCCTGAAGATAAGTACAGACATCTCCGTACCGATCTGCGAGACTCTACTAGGCTTGCTCATGACTCGTGAGACCTAAGGGAACCTAGTGCTCTGATACCATGTTTTCACAATCCAAAATCCACTAAGGGTCGTGATGGCACCGGACACTAACACCAATTTACTAGTAATTTCTTGTTTTAATATTTTTGAATTCGTTTCCTTTATACATTAAACAATGGGTAATGAATTTCACTGAATAGATATTGATGACTTTAACAAACTTAATATTAAATAATTCCATAATCATCCCAGAACCCGGTGTCACAAGTGCATGAGCAATCACTAAGAGATCAAATAAAGTACAATAACTGTCTAGAATACAAATTGGATAGAAAGTAATTACAATACACTAAAAGAGACTATACTGGCTGCGGGTCACCTCGAGGAATGCAGCTCACCTCATTTTCGTATCATCCATGCTGCTATACCCACTAGGACACTAGAGATACATGTCTTGTGCAACAAAAATGCACAGCAAGTGTAGCATGAGTACGAAAATAACGCGTACTCAGTAAGTATCATCTAATCTCGAAGAAGTAGAGACGTGAGATCAATTTCGACACTTACTAGTGGTCCAATAATAATATGCCAATAATATAATAAATCAAAGATCTTATAAACATGGTTGCAACTCAATATAATAAAGCAAATAAATAATTCTTTCTTTCATATGAAATTTCCAGATTCCTTTTGACCAGGGAGAACGAATATAAACATTTATAAATCTCAAGGTAAACATTATAAGCATGCACAAATCATGCCAAGGTCGTACGGCCCGATCCAAGAATATTTAAATTGTGCACTGTGATAGGCTATAATTACGTATTTTAGTCACTTATTACACTCTAATTTACTGCACTTTAATTGAGTTTGAGCTTTAATCGCTAGTGTCTTGCGCTAACTATGTGTTTTATGCCTTGTAGTAGTGATTTCGAGCTATGTAGATGTTATAAAATAAATTTAAGTGATTTGTAGCTTCAAAGTCTGAGTAAAAGCTCAAGGAATTAAGCCGGAATCATGTTTGGGGGTCAACGAATGATAGTTAGAGTGAACGAAGAATCGAGTAGGCATATCGCGCACTGTCTAGTAAAATGGATATAACTTTTTTTTCAGAACTCCATTTGGGTTTCACAATATATGATTGTAAATCTAATTCAAAGGGATACAATTTTCATGTTTTACGTTTTTCAAAATTCCAAATGGAACAGGGTCACAAATGCGATTGAAACTGTGACTACGGACCTGACGTGGACGAAGACAAAATATAACCCAACTAGCGCGGCCTTAGTGCTGGCTTAGCGCGGCCACGTGTCACGACCCAATCTCCATACCCGATCGTAATGGCGCCTCTCATGAAGACAAGGCCAGCCGACTAACCCAATTAGTTTCTTTAACACTTACAAAACATAAATAGATGGAAAATGAAACTTAAAAAACATTTTAGCCTAACTCAGCCCGACCGGGGTGTCACAAGTCACGAGCATCTAGGAGGATCTTTATTACAATTTCAAGGTCTATAATACATAGAGTAAAATCTGGAAATCAAGAAGAAGAAACTCGGTGCCGCGAACGCCGGCAGTCACCTTGCTTAGCTACGATAGCAATACCTTCAATCCGCTACCGGGGAACAATACCTGCAACTGCACGTGAGGTGCAGGGAGTAAAGTGAGTACTTCCAACTCAGTGGTAATAAGAGCGAATAATATCTGAGCGATAAGAAAACACGTATGAGCACTCCAAAATGCTATAAAAGACAGTACAACCCTTTGAGAAAAATCGTAACACTGTAAAAATCCTTTAGAAGATCTCAAGCTCAGTTAAAAATCTCTTTTACAAATATCCTTTTTCCAACAGTCAAGCATATGAATGCTATATCAGATAGTGCAAGTCGGTACATAAGTCAGCCCTTTGGGCACAACACTCCTTAACATATAACACCAGGGTATCTGGTCAACAAGGCAAGCAATAACATGTATGCTAATGATATGTGAGTGCTAAATGTCATGCCACGTAGTACAAACAGGAACGAATGCATGAATGCGATGCAATGCATATGACCGCTGCGGCGCGTAGCCCGATCCATTTGGGTACCCGCGCTCACTATGGGTATGTACAGACTCTGAAGGGGCTCCTACGGCCCAAGCACAATATCAGCTAGGTATTGGCATAAAACAGGCTCTCGGCCTCAATATCAATATATAATAATTGCTACGGCGCGTAGCCCGATCCATATAATATACTACTGCGGCGTGCAGTCCGATCCATGCATGTATTTGTATATACTGCTGCGGCGTACAGCCCGATCCATATCTCAGTCCAGAACATGCAAATGAGCCACTCGGGCAATGTCAAGTAATAGCTTTTTAAATCAAAATATCAGAAAAATGCAATTTGAGCCTTTAAACTTTAGCAATATGACTGCGCATTTCGAACATAGTGTTTCACTCAGGACTGAAATCATTTAATATTCCTAGTGTCATAAAAGTCGTGATAATAACCCCTACAAGGTTCAAATAGCTGGCACTAAGCCCAAAACATGGCAATCATCCCAATTCAAGATAGCATCAAGCAAGTTTCAGTCAATTTCGAAGTAAAATCCACAACCGAGACGGACCAAGTCACAATCCCCAATGGTGCTCTACCCCAAGCTCATACCTGGCGTGCAAGTCACCACAATACAGCACTATGATGTGCAAATCCGGGGTTTTAAACCCTCAGGATATCATTCACAAGTATTACTCACCTCAAACCAGTGAAATCTCTAGCTTGCGATGCCTTTGCCCCTCAAATTGGCCTCCACGTGCGTTGAATCTAACCAAAATCAGAGCGAATGCATTACAATATGCTAAGGGAACAATACCCAATCGAAAACAATCGAAAAATATCAAAAATCTCGAAACTAGCAAAACCCGAGCCCCGGGCCCACTTCTTGAAAAATTACGAAATTCACATTACCGGACTCCTCGTCTTGCAACGAGTCTACCCATATCAAATTCATCAAAATCGGAGTTCATTTGGCCCCTCAAATTCCAAGTTTACACTTTCTTAGATTTCAAGCCCTAACCTCCATTTTTACCCCTTAAATCCTTGGATTTTCAGTGTTTAAATCCTTGTTTTTACACCATAACAACATTATTCGAGTCTATAAATTCATACCTGATGGAATCCCTTTCGAATCCTCTCCAAATCGCCCAAAATTGCCTCTTCCCGAAGTCTAAAATGTTTTCTTATCTTCTGAAATTCGCGAACACTGTTTCATTAAAATCCTTCAGCAATTTTCGCTTCTGAGGTCCCGTAACCGCTTATGCGGGACCGCTTCTGCGTCCATATGACCACTTATGCAGTTTTCATTAAATCCTTGGCCTTCCACTTTTGCGCCTAACCATCCGCTTCTACGGATCTCACCATTCCGCTTCTGCGGCCTCATTTTCGCCTATGCGGACCCGCTGAAGCGATACCCCGTCCGCTTTTGCGGAATATCACCGATCCCTCATGGATCACATATGCGATCTCTTAGCTGCATCTGCGGAACCGCTTATGTGGCTCCTTTTCCGCAGATGCGGAAATACCAGAAGCCAGGTGCACCAGACCTGCAACAAACATCAAGATTCTCCGTTTAACCACCTGAAATCACTCCGAGGCCCCCGAGACCTCAACCAATAGCACCAACACACCCCAAGACCTTATTCAAACTTGTTCCAACCATCAAAATACTATCGTTAATATCAAAATCATCAAATTTCACCAAATCAAAGCCTAAGTTCTTCAAGAACTTCTGAAATGCATTTTCGATCAAAAATCCAACCAAACGATGTCCGAATGACCTGAAAATTTGCAGAAATATCCAAAATCACCTAACGAAGCTATTGCAACTCTCGGAATTCTATTCTGACCGTCGGATCAAAATCTCGCCTATCAACCGGAATTCGCCAAAATTCCAACTTCGCCAATTCAAGCCTAACTCTACACCGGACCTCCAAATTCAATTCCGATCGCATTCCTAAGTCACAAATCATCCCCCGAAGCTAACCAAATCACCAGAATTCACATCTGAGCCTTCTAACTATATAGTCAACTTTCGGTTGATTTTTCCAAAACAAGCTTCCTTCTAAGAGGCTAAGTGCCTCATTTCCAACTAAAACCAATTCAATTCTATCCGATCAACTCAAATACTGACATTGAAACATAGAGCAACATAATATGGGGGAAACAGGGTGGTAACTCACGTGACAACGGGTCGGGTCGTCACACCGCGCTAGTCCAGACGGAAAACAGACCTAAAGGGTACTTTTGGAAGTTCAAGACCAATCCTCTCAACTTATAAAAGGTTTAGTTCGTCCAAAGGAGCGAAAAAATAAGTTTTTAGGGTTTAGAACAAGGAAAAAAAAAGAGACACAATAAGAGCAAGGCGGGGAATTCTTCTACGAGTTTTTTTTTCCTCTTCCTATTTTTCATTGTTGGTTATGACTTTTAGTATAGTAGTTTAACATACTATTATGAGTAGCTAAATCTTTTAATCTAAGGTTTTTTTGTTGGTTATGACTTTTAGTATTGTAGTTTTACATACTATTATGAGTAGCTAAATCTTTTAATCTAAGGTTTTGGTGAAAAACATTGGGGATGAATTGCTTGTTATATTAATACAGTTTAGAGTTGGTTATTAATCTCTATTTATTCAACTACGTTTTGATTTTGATTAATTGAAAGGATCCTCAATTAGCCGTTCCTATTTATTATGTATCTACTTAAGAGAGAGAGTGCATATTTAGATAGTTGTCTGAACAACATCACTTCTAACGTATGTGAGAAATCAATATATTGGGTTTAAAGGTAGGTTTAGAAATAACAAAGCCTTGACGTGGTCATAATGAGCGAGTAGATAAAGCTAACTAGTGTAGTTAGAGAGAATATGTCTAGTAAATTATTGTAGTTGCTCGAGAGAGAATTACGGCACCTAAAATGCTCAATATCAGTGGAGAATACGTTGGCGAAAATTGTAGGGAACATAGCTAGAAGGATTCCTACAATTGGGCAAATCATAAATGTAGACCTACTTAAATTAGACTCCAAACCTTTGTTTTGTTAGTTGATAATTTTACTGCTTTATAGTATTTTCTAGTTAATTAGTTAGAAATAAAAATCGCAATCTTTATAATTTAGAAAAATTATTCAATCTTGTCTTCTTGATGATATTAAACAGATACAACTAATCCTTAGTTCTCTGTAAGATTCAATTCCTGACTTTTAGACCGGACTATATTTGCGGTGACCGCTTATCCTTTTTAGGACTAGAGTAGGGCATGATCAAATTTTGGCGCCGTTGCCGGAGAGCTAACGGTGTAGTTGTAGCTGTAGATATTGCTAGGTTTCGAGTTTGAACTTTTATTTTGTTTTGTTTTGTTTTTTTCTATTTTTATTTTTATTTTATTATAACTTATGATTTGAGAAACATGACATCTTGGAATTATGGAAATTTAGGTGTAAATTGTTCTACTATTGATCCTCATACATATTGTGAAGGAAACCACCCGTATAAAAATTATCAAAATATTCCTTAGAGCGAGTAATATGCACCAACTCAATCTTATTTGTGGAATGTGTGTGATGTGTGTGGTGGTAAAAATGGTCACTTTTATGGTTGTGCTTATATTTCTTATCTTCCCCCAACCCCTTACTTGATGGTTCTAGCTTTTCTTGTGAAGTTAACCAGAACAAAGAACCCGGGGATGCATACCTAAAGGAGATCAATGATATGTTAAAGTGCCTTCTGAAACAAAATAATGAGAAACAACTATATATAGAGAGGCAAGAAGCAACTATTCGCAAGTTGGAGGCTCAATTGAGTCAAGTGGTTGGAGCTTTTAATGCTCAACAAGCCAATATTGAGGATAGTAGCCAAGAAGAGCAGAAATTTGAGGTGTTAATTGGGGAGGTCAGAGTAGAACACCATCAACCTAGCCAACTACAATTTGAGGATGTCAATGTTAAAGAAGTGAGACTAGAGACAGCCAAGGACATTGAAGATACAAATTATGTTGACTCTAGTATCATTGATGTTGAGGATGTTGAAAGTCCCGAAATTCATATGTGCGAGCGCATTGGTCCTCACTCCAAATATTTTTCTACATTGTGCTTGGATGACGATATGGAAATAGAGTCATCCGAGTCGATTGACTGGGTGACTTTCTATGCTATTTTAGCTGTGGTAGTTTAATTAAATAATTTTTTTAAAATAGAAAAGATTGGACTTTTTCCGACGATGGATCTATTAGACAATTTTATTGAGGGATTTAAGTCTAAAGAAAAAATAAAATAAAAAGATTTTCTTTGTAGGTAGTGTAATAATTCCCCCTTGGTTTTTCTTTGTGCCGCAGTTCTTTTCCAGGGGTTTTGTTTGAACCGATTATAGTTATTTTTTTTGGAATAGGAGCCATTGTGTTGTGTTTTGAATTGAAGCAATATTTCTTGACTTTGTTATTCCTTGAGAATAGTGAGTACTTTGGTTGTGACGCTTAGACTCAGTTTTAAAATCTTGTATAAGTACCTTAAATTGTATGATTTTAAATTTACTTAACTGCTTCGACTAGAGTGTCTTGATGAATCCAACCCTGAGTGAGTCATACACCATGTGTGTGTGAGGTTTGGGTGTTATTCTGTGCATTGCATTTGATGCCTAGAACTTGCTCCGTGTGTTTACAGAGCGAAATCGTTGTTTTGTTCAGTCTAGGAAGTGATATAGACATTTCTTTGTTGAGCCAGATAAGTATATTTTACCCGCCTAATTTGTTATGTATCGTAGTTAACCCATTTGAGCCTCTAATCCTACTTCTTTGGACACCACATTACAAGTCTTACCCAATTGTTTGAATGGACTATCTATTTGAACCTTTTAACCTCTCATAAGCACTTGAATTGTGATGATTTATGTAAAAGTTAAAGCGTGGGGTGGTTGGTTTGGCTTTTGAGTGGAACTAATGAAATCAGGAGAAAGGTGCACTGTTTTGAACAAGTAAGAGCCACTTGAATTGAAAAATAAAATATAGTTGTATTGCTGTGAAAAAAAAATGTTTCTTTAATAAGTGGTGACTCTTGTTGTAATTGTGCTTAAAGAAGTACGGGGTAATATACATTAATGTGAAGGTGGAGTTTGGTTTGACATAAGTATGGGGTTTGAATGTTAAAGAGTGTGTGTGTGTGTGTGTGTATATATATATATATAT